>JAQGBJ010000136.1:0-62733 GCA_034698345.1 Sphaeridia pumilis
GATTGATTCACACCTGTTTTATATTAGTCCATGACTCATCTCCCCCTTTCCAATTAACGGCAACGCCGTCGGAACTATAGGAGCAGATGCCACGGCTCACTTTGTGTCTGATTCCGCTATAAATTGAGTTACAACTCTTTCAGACTTCTCATTTCCCGCTCTATATATATTCTATATACTTCTGGGAACGAACCTGAAGCTCTTCCCAATTTTCTCTCAGTCAGTCAGATCCTGCCCATGTCATAAGGGTTTCTAGTTTCCCCAGACTACTAGATCAAACAAACACGAGAATATTTACAACAACGGATGTTCCGTTTATATTACATGACGAGACGTCATGAGCCATAGTTATTACATGTTTTCCCCATGTCCTTGTATGTACCCAGTCCAATTATTGCCGGCGACATGACATTCGCAATAACCCGTAAAGGTTATCGGCAATATTCAGCTTACTTTGTGAAACTACGCCGCCCGGTGTGATGTTGCTTGTGTTATTTGGACGGCTTTTGGCCTCCAAGTTCAGAAAGTTGTGGAGGTTTTGCAAACAACATGGTTTCAAAATTTCGCAACTTTCCTCTCCCGTCAATGATACTGTATTATATGACAATGTTCTTTTGTGCAGCAAAATTTCATACACTTTTTGCCTCCAAATGGGAACATTTGAAGTGATTTCGGCAGGCGTTTTCACAGCACTTGCTTGAGTACTTTTGAAAAAAATTCCCTTCATCATCGCTCATCAACCTCCATTTGGTTTGAATAGGTCCAATACTAGTGAGCGAGAGCTGTTATTGCAAAAGCAAAAATGACTTGGAAGAAGGACAATTACTTTTATTCCACCACGCTGAGTAAACAAGGGCATGAGCGAGAATTTTCCCTTCTCGCAATCTTTCCATCGATGAGCTATGAAACATTCTCTCTCCACATTCCAGCTAACACCCGCACAACAATGGAACGCTTTTCATCATACTTTTTGTTCGTTTCTCTGTCTTGATCATCTTCCTTCCGTCGATGGAAGCCAAACTTTGACCAAAGAAGAAAAACCAAGGCTTTCAAATACCTACAAGAAAGTACTGCCAGACACTAAAATTCTCCATCGCCTTGATATATTGTGAACTACAAACGACTTACGAATATACGCGCAGACTCCCAAATTTTACGCACCGGAGGACAAGTGACTGACGACCATGGACGCTGAGCCAAAAGCGTCTTCTACAACTCGATAAGCGAACGCGCAGGTAAAAATTTGAGGTGAGTCCACATTGTACACAGAAGCAGATTTGGTGGGCTTAAATATTTTCGCAATGCTAATTCAGCATCACAAAATTATTCACCACCATAAAGGAGCAACACGAGCAACTCAGTCAGCGGCAGCGTCTCGCATTTACAAAGCAAAGCCTCTCCTACAACTGAGGAGGCGCTTGTTTTATACAGTCTGTCAGACACACAGTCAGTCCGGGCAAATGTAATAAGTGTTGCAAAAAACCTGTTCACTTTTGTAATGTAAAAGGCTTAGGTAGTATCAAGTCAAAGTAGAAGCTCGCTGCTCATCCTTCCATCCATTTCATCCCCGTCCATTCTCGAACAGAATTTAGTCGAGATGTTAAAGAGGAGATGAGCGGATCGTTGGCGCTGCTAACGCTGTATAAACTCTTTTCATTATTATTGCCATCGTTCCAAGTTGCGACCGCCGGTCGAAACGATACTTTTGCCGCCGTTGCCACCACCACACCTGTCCCATAGCTAGAGTTACCCTATATTGTGGTGGTAATCTTGTTTTGCTCTACACGGTAACTCGGTGTTGTTGTTTGTCTGTGCTTCCCAGGTGACATTAATCATTATTACAGGTGTACGGAACAAATGTGTGTGTATGTGAGTGTCGCTACTTGGTTCTAAACGTTAAAAACTGCTCCTGCATCCCCCGTGTTCACAACTCGTTTTTCCTTCTGAGCGGAAATACACCACGTTAGCCGTCTTCTCTCCTGCCGTGTTATTCATGCCGTTTTATAGTCAGTTCACAATTTACCCCTGTGCACCATTAATTTCTGAACAAAACCAACCGAAAACAACTTGAACGTCCGCTCTGTTAAAGAAAAGTTACATTTTCCTTTGCACACACCAACAACGCATATCATCGGCCGGATTACATTAAAAGTGAACCAGTTTTCTGAATGACAAAATATATATAAAGTTCTTTATTGTGCTTGCATAATTTATGCACTTGAACAAATGTAACCAGTTTTGACTCTTCTTCCGGAGCGAATATATAATAAATTTAATTGTTCCTGTCCTGTCGGTGGTCAAAGCAAAGGAAACCGTCTTACGCCCTTTTAGATGTCCGCCATAAATACTATAAAGAACGTTTGCAATCTTGCCTAGTCCGTCCGACCAAACGAAAGTGAAAGTCAAGTCTGAAGCGCACAAGTTTGGCTTGCGTTTCAATTACCACAAATGTAAGCTTCGCAAAAATAATTAATAATACTTTTTAATGACGCTCATTACTTTTGCCAATATATATATATACTGTAAGCCGACTAACCTCATAACTCACCCACGCCGCTCGCTCTCCAAACATTTTCTTTCTGTAAGTAGCTTTAGACCTGTTAGTTTTAAGCAAACAACAAAAACACTCTTGAAAATTGCTTTGAATCTTGATTCCAACTAGTTTTGCCAGACTGTAAGTTAAAAGGATGACAGAATTTCAAAAAAACATGTCCCGATAACATAAAAGATAAGGACAAAAGACGAGGTCCATGACGAATAAAATTCGCAAAAAAATTAGCAAATCCAAACAATTTAGTCGATCTACATTCCATCTCGACCGCCTCTTAATCTCTGCCAACTTTTCTGATAAACGTTATAATATCTGACTGTTGTTCAGTAGTCTCGTCTGATTCATGTCCAGAACAAGTTCCACTTGTTGTACCATTTGTCAAACTGGTCCGTGCTATCTTGATGTGTTTGGATTCTGAACAAGTCTTGAAGCACATGTCTCTCGGTTCCCACCACACAACCGCCATAAGATAACGTGGTCTGAGTCTGAGTAACTATGGCAGACATGATTTTCTTCGGAACGGATGATAAAAGCATTTCTGACGGACCGGCATTTAGCTCCTGTCAGATAGCAAATTTGTTTGAATCAGCGTATGTCGCCAAACTTTAAGAAAAAAACATGAAACCCTTAATTGAGGCAAGGCAAGTAGAAGAAAAAGGAAGGGAAGCAGAACACAAGTTTTATAGGCGCGTATTTCGGCCTACAATAGCGTTTAGAAGTTGTGTGTGTAGTAAACTGTATTTTACTACTAATCTGTATATACTACTGACTGAAAGAAATGTTAAAAGTGTAACAAACAAAACAGAGTTAAACCGACGCCAAGACCTCATCCAGAAGGCAAGTTTCTGGCGCTGCCTGGCATTCTTTAGATTCTTAGCTCGAATTACTGGCAGTAAATAAATAAACAAGAAAAGTTACACTTGTGTACACGTAACGATGAAACCGTTTACAAGTCTTCAAATAAATCCATAAATAATACGAGCGCCAAACCCATGTGACCCAAAGCTGAAAAGTCACGTTTTCTTGAACAGTCGTCTCAAAAGTCCACACCCTCTTGTCTTGTAGCTTATTTTCTTCAACTTTGTGCTCTATGCTCATTTGGACACGAGGAAACCTACTGACTTTGCACTTTGCCATCTTCTCCTATTTCATCAACTAACTGCGACTACTACTTACTATACTTCAGTACTACTGTCATTAACTATTGCCATTTATATCCACCAATTGAAGGACATTTCCAATACACGCGCGTGTAAAATTAACACAGAATCACGACTTGAGTCACGACTTGTACACGAAACTGTTTAGCACATGTACATAGTTGCTGGACAGTATGCATAATTGCAAGCCGTACAAACAATATTGGCAAAAGAACATTATTACTTTTTAATAAGTTTTTCTGACTAAATGAGCTGCAGAAAGTGATGAATAATAGAGAGGTCATTTTGTTCGTTATTGTTGCATATCTTTGGACAGGATGGCTGAGCAGAATACAAATTGGCATCGGCCAAATAAAGCCGATGATTTGTGTCAGGTGACTTGCATGGCCTTAGTGACAGGTAGATTTTGCCGCATTAAAAAGATGACGTGCTAAATTGTAAGATTTTTTGATAACTTTTCACGAAACATATATTTCCTTGTAGGCAGGCATCGTTGGACCTGAACCAACAAACATGGGATGACACTTTATGTGAACGATACTCCGAGTCACGACACGCGAGTCAAGTTTATTTGCCAAGCGTGTAATGTTGTTTGTGTTTCGATTTTTTAGCGAGAATTGTTATTCGATCCCTTGTTAAACTAACTTGATGTCATATGGGTTTCTGGTCTATTACAATGCTACGAAACAAAACCCAGCTCGACGAGAGGCTCTCGAACATCAACATGACACACACTTGAACATATAGTCAACTGATCTTGTTCAAAAGTTTCTCACATAATCATGATGACATGTGAAAAGCCGAGCAGAGACAAATGTTGACTTTGATCACCGTCACTCGAATCATCTGTTTGACAGGCCGTATGTTTTGTGCATGAAAGGCAGTTAATAGCAGCTAGAGGGATGACGTCAAACGTGGTGTAAAATATGATTCAGATTGACCTACAGGCCATCAGATAAATTTTAACAGACGGATATATGTCCAAGAGGACGATTATGATGTTTTTGACTTTATGACAAGTTTAGAACAGGGTCAAGCGACAATGCTGGAGCTCGGCCGGCAGAATTCGCAACATGGCAAAATAAAATATTCCTTACAGTTGTCTGCTGACTCACAGTTGATGAAGGTTTCAGTAGGTAAAACATACACCCGAGTCATTATTTCTACGCTCGAACTCAAGACGCAACATTCATGTTGCTAAAAATATTGGTCGAGACAGCCTCAGATGGGCAGAACCAGATTTAGTCGGCTGTACACACTTTACTTTTCCCTTCTGCAAAAACGTACTTTTCCAGCTCTGAAATTAGGTCAACCTTAATCTTTGCTTACGGCTCATTGACTAATAGCACACATGCTTTTTTCTCTTTTCAGAGTCACACCAGTCCGCGGTAACAAAAACCAGGCAACAATGGACTACAAAGACGAAAAACAGCGAATTAAAGACCGATTCAACGACAAAGCCCTGCATACAAATGGCGCGGATATTAAGCAAGAGGGCAACGCAGATGTGACAACCAAGTTCCTGGACGAAGACGATGAAGTCGATTCAAGGCGGCCCAAATCCAGGGCTGGCAATCCAAGCTTTGCTAATCAAGTGAAGCGTCTGCTGATAATATTTCTAATCATTGGATCCGTCTGTCTCACTGTTTACCTCATAAGCAGAGCTCTTGCGTCAAGCCGGTTAAAAACGTACCGACTGGAGGGAACTGGACAAGAGTTTGAGGCCTTCCAAGGGTTTCCAGACACCATTAGCCCTAACACGGTGACATCATTTGAGCTGAGAAACGTTGAAGTGAACGCGACCGACTTGTTGGAGACTCTTAAAGACTGTTCAAACTTGAAAAGCATTCGGCTGGAGAACATCAAATTATTGGGCGAGTATCCGAGTGAGGGCGGGCAAATCTACTTACCAAACTTGGAGCAGTTCCATTACGATGAACACTTCAAAAATGCTGGTTACTATCAAAATTCTCAGGCCATGACCGAAAAGCGACTCAAGTCCATTTTGTTTTTCACTACTTACCAACCTGGCGAACCAAGGCGACCAAGTAAACACGCTCACCACCACCAACATAATCACGACCAGGGGCACAAAGGACACCACGAGGAGAAGCGCAGTCCTGTCGATGAGACACAAGTTGACCTGACCAAGATTTGGGACATTGAGCCAGATGTCCACATTAGCCTTGGAGGGTTCACTGTTCTGGGTATAAACCATACGACCAGAGAACTCGTCCTACCTTGGCTTAATTTCCTGAAAAGAGAAGACATTATTCGCCACGCCGCCAAAGATTTGAGACGTTTGACATGCAATCGCCAAAAGCTCGATATTAGCGTTTTGCCTCCCAAACTGACACACCTTACTCTTCGAGATGTCAAACTGACTTCAGGCGACTTTACCAACCTAACAACCAAGTTGAACAAGCTCGTCCAGCTCCGAGTCTCTTTCGACGAATTTACTGCTCTTGATTTGACGGCCATGCCAAAGAAACACTTGAAGGAACTCACATTGTCCAGAGTCGCCATCCATCAGCCTCTGCTCGGAACCAAAAAGTTCAACCTGACCCACTTGACTCTGATTGCCTCCAGCATTTCTCCAGCCGTCGCCACCACTTTTAAAGACACATTCCAGACCAAACAACTGGCGTTCGGAGAAGTCAAAGTGGACAATGGCAACTTGGCAGATTCGGAAGCGGCAGCCGAAGCCGAGATTCAGGCGGAAACCCTAATGACTCAACTACTGGAAGAAGAACAACTGCATAAAGTATTTGTGTATAAGTTTAAAGGTGTTACCGGAGCACATCCTGGAGTTGTTGAACATTTCGATGCTAGCGTTAGTAGGCCTGAATATGTTGTAAACTTTAAGATTCATAGAAACGATGAAGGAGTGCTAGAAGCGCATGAGTTGACATGGGCAGACTGGAGCCATTACAAACACAGGGCTCTGGGCTGGGACAAACTGGATGCCAACAGCTAGGATGTTGGTCATGGCCAATAAAATGTATACTGCTAATTGTACATAGAATAAAAAATATACGTCGATACTACAGCCTCACTATTACACTGTTGTTCGTTCGCTAATTAAAGACTATTTTAGTTGTGTTCATCGTTAAGAATCGAGCTCTTCTGTCCTTGTGTTGTATTAAAACTGTATTCAATCGAATGAAAAATCTTTTATTAAAGCGTACTCATAACAGAAAGAAAGCACACAGCGCCATCTTACGGAAGAAGCAAAGCCCCCGTATAATATTTTCGTACATAGCAACGAAGGTGAAATCCAGAAATAGTGAACACCAATTCGACATTTTTTGAATTTAACTAGTTTTGAAAGTACATTGGTATTAATTACTCTGCATCCATGCAAAGAAGAATACTTGAATCATAGCAGGAAATCAGAAAATGGTGAAAAATCTGCAAAAGTAATTGCCAGAAGTGGGGTTCGAACCCACGCCCTCTTTCGAGGATCGGAACTTAAGTCCGACGCCTTAGACCACTCGGCCATCCTGGCTGGTTGAGGATCTCTGGGCTATGAGTACAACTTCAATCAGGTTCCATAAGCATTCAGCACCAGCAAGATATCCATCAGTTACGTAATGCTTTTCTTACGGAGCTTGGGTTGAAAGACGATTCTGTCCATTTCGTTGCTAATTGCTATTGCTGAACGGTCATGCCATATGCCCCTATGCATGCCAATGTGAAATCGATTCATATTGCCTAGCCTTTCGGCCAATTTTTCGAGGTCAGAAGTAAGCAAATAATTTCCCGAAAGTTGGACTCTTCCAGACGTTGCTATAAGTAAAAGCAGATAAATTCAAAAATAAAGGTTTTGATTGAAACTATTAAGTTTTCAACAACTTGAACTTTTGAAAAAGACCTTTACAAGATGACAGTCGCATATACTGCAAGTGTAGCGACAACAAGCCCTTTTTACAGCAGATACATCAAGCTACTTTTCAGGTGGGAATTTCTTCTTGAGGCATTTTTAACTTTGAAAATATTTACTGTTAAACTAATAACTTGAAACAGAGTTTTGATTTGCTGTCATACCTTTCAGATGGAAAGGAAGCATCTACAAGATTCTGACGCTTGAATTCTGGCTATATTTTGCTGCCTTTTACTTAATTAAAGCTTTGCACTTGCTCGTAATTGCTAAAAACGACATGTTGCATGAGTGAGTAAGGTGATTACATTGAAAATCGCCCTTGCGATTTTTTTATGTGCCTTTGTTTAACTTCAGAACCTTCAAGAAGGTCGTCACGTATTGTTTCACATACCGTGAAAATATACCCGTTACTTTCGTCCTCGGTTTTTATGTAACAATAGTTGTAGGACGATGGTGGGATCAATGGATCGGTGAGCAAAATTTCTATTTGCCTCCCTTTCCTTACTTACTTCTTCAAATTCAAAATCTTCCGTTAATTGCAGGAATGCCATGGCCAGATAGCGCAGCGATCATTGTGACTGTTGTTGTGGAAGGAAACGTAGGTTGACCCCAAATTACAAGATACATTTATTTAGACTGTTCAAAAACGGATCCTAAATTCCAGAGCCCCGAAGAAAGAAGACTTAAACGCACTCTTATACGGTATATCAATTTGAGTTACTTGATCGTATTAACGTCCATTTGCAAAAGAACAAAGAAGCGCTTTCCAACTTTCGCCAGTCTCGAAGAAGCAGGTATTCTGCTATTAGGGAATTTGTAGAATATTTTTTTACTTTTTAACTCTGAATGATTCCAGGTCACATGACTGCTTCGGAAAGTCAACTTCTCCGATACATGGGCTTCAAAGTACATTCCCTTCACTCCAAGTTCTGGATGCCCGTTGTTTGGTAAAATATTTATTATCGCCAGCATCCGTTTTGTAACAAAGTACAAATTTGCAAAAATTGCAGGGCAAGTTTGTTGGCAACCGAAGCTAGACAAGCAGGAGAAATCAAAGACGACGTGTCACTTCAGTCGTTGATTACATGTTTCAACAACTTCAGACACGGATGTCAGCGAATGCTGGACTACGAAATGGTAAACATACCCCTCGTGTACACTCAGGTAAGAAAGATCAGGCAGAACCATGAACCGAACGACGAAGAAAGCAAGCTGAAGTTGTATCAACAGGTATTGGCTCTAGCAACTTACTTGTTTCTTGCAACAACACTTGGAGGAAGTCAGCATATTTTCACTGAAGAAACTACCGTCTTTGATATAATTTTGCACTCGGTTCCCGTGTTCACGTTTTTGCAGGTGACGAAAACTAAAACTAACTTCTGAATATTTAAGGCTGGATAAAGCCAGTGTGTGAATAATTATATACGATTTCTTGCAGTTTGTAGTTGTATATGGCTGGCTGAAAGTAGGAGAAGGTTTGATAAACCCTTATGGAGAAGACGACGATGACTTCGACGTGGACTTCCTGGTAGACCGTTATTTTGGCGTTTCATACTTGATGGTTGACGAAATGCACGATGACGATTATTCTATACATCCCAGAATGGTTCCAGATATGTATTGGGTGAGACATCGTCATATACTAATTCTTGGCTTTAAAATCAATATTTTTAATTTATTTTCTTCAGAAAAAGGAGGCTCCAGTGCGTTACGTAAAAAGGGTAAGCGGGGAAAATATTCAAGAAGTGGCTGTTAGTAGTGCAGAAACCAGAAATTCGGTCCAAGATGAAGTACCAGCAGAATCTCACCTCAACCTTTAGGAACCAAGGAAGCGGTTTTTAAAAGTCAAGTTTGAAAGATGCCTCAAGAGGGCAGTGTGGCTCCGAATCGGCGCTCAAATGTTTTCAACCCTTTCGTTTTAAAGCCTGTCCGAAACAACCTGGCGTTATTCTGAGCAAGAATTCAGGGAAGATGACAGCGCACAGCCGGTAAATATCCGTTAGATCCGAGAGTAACGAATTACATCCGAGCGGATGGGTTATTTTTATACATCAAACATGAAAGTATATATCCTTGGAAGCCGGCTCGGAAAGAAAGCAAGTGTGTTGTGGCATTGCCCCGACTTGTCATTTCTGTAGTTGAAATACTTTTTGCTTCATGTGTATTATAATTTATATAGAAGCTTGTGCACATGTTTGGTTTAAGCTAACGTGTGTCGTCGTACCTATTGTAGTCTATAGTACATTAGTTAAGCCAGAAATAGCTTCTTTGGCAGTTTTAAAATATCACTGCAATACTCAATCCACCTTAAGTCTACCTTTGAACAAGAGTGAGCTAGAAATCTCATCTCAAAGCTCCTTCTCTCACATTTATCTTTCTCCAGTGCTACAACATACCAATGCCAAAATAACGATAGAATCTCAACTTACCTTACGCTCGTAAGTGGCATTAGTGCCCACTAACACGTCCATATATACAGTGCAAAATCGTTGCGAAATTCAACAGGCTTGTCGGTCTATATCGTGCATATTCGATGGGAAAGCAGCAAGCCTCAAGAAATTGCCGTTCGCCACTACCAATAGTATTTTCACTATATACGCTCTCCTCATCCCTAATTCATCTTCCGTTTTAAATAACTTTTAACCCGAATTCTATCCCAGTTGTACTGCCGCTACTAGTTTTGCAGGCCTGCCTCGGATCGGATCGCATTCGATGTTGCAGAGAGTTCAGAGTGTGCATGTGTCGCCGTTGTCTTGTTCTTTGATTCTGATCAAATAAATGCCGCTTTGTGAATCACATCTTTAATTTGTTGGGTGGACAAAAATTATTTGACAGTTCCAGTTTTTTCGTCCTATTCGTGTATCAACCTTAAGAGTTCCAAAATTGTAGCGCCAACCAAAGGCGAGTGAAAGCCGAAAGTGCAACATGGATTCCACATACCTGTATTTTAATTAAACGAAACTGTAATTACAGGTGGTGTACAAGTGTTAACAAATCAACTTTCAAAGTGAAAATATTGGATCCACCAAATGGATGAAGATATCAAAATAATACCGCCGGATATTGGCCGTTGTTTATGGAAAGGTCACACTTGTATGTGTGATACTTGAAAGCTGACCTGATTGTTGCACATTCTGCAAGAAAGTTTGTTCAGTGCTGTGTTAGTGGCTCTAAGAGTCTTCAGTCAATATTTATTATGATACACAAAGTTTTGTTTCTGTCCACGTGTTTTTTAGGTAAGATGCAGTTTCATTTATTAATATTGCCCCTACAAAAATTGTATATACAGAACATAATTTACCAATTCCGATGCTCCGCAGGCCAGAAGAAGGTGGTAATTTTCATTACGATTTTTATAATGGCGCATAGGGCCCTGCCATTAGCCTTTTTTACCATAGTCATTAGAAGCCGTATATGGATTTAATTATATTGAACCTAGAACACCGACATTTCCACATGACAAAATCGAGTGATATATACATTAAGTTTATTGCGTATAAGCCTTCACCAAAGGCTTCTTGCAGAGTGATATCAATTAACAGTAAATGAGTCAAAATTTTCCCAAGAAATGTAATATATACGTAGTTCAGCTGCAGTTGCTGATTCACAGATTCCTAACTTGAACAATTTTTCAGTTGATTAGTTTATGTTTTTCTGGCTACTCTAGCCAGTCCGGATATTGCAAAAATGTTTACATTCTCGTAATAGTGACTCATGACTACGGCAAAAATTTCTCCATGACGCGGTATATGAAAGTTTCATTGCATCTTCCAAATGTATGAATTGCATCGGAACATTACCCAACGACCGCCTGAGATCAAATTGCATGTGTTCCAAAGTTTAGTTAGAAAATGCGATATGCCCACTTGAAAAATGTTGTCGCCCACACCTTACAACACTTGTTCCGATTCAGACAATTTCTTCAAATCCGGGAACCATTGCACAAATGACTGAGTAAATGCAGAGGTTGTTTTCTGTCCTCTGGGTTGAATTTTGTTTCCACCGTGCAGATAAATGATCCCAAACTCGCGAATTTTATGCCCCACTCACACATAGCAATGATGATAAAAGACCATAACCTGCTCCTGAACCAACTTTTGCTCATTGATATATTTCTTGTACCTAAAGCTTGTTTCTAGACGTGGCTAATAGCCATATAACATCCAAGCGATATCTTTCAGTAGGACCAATTATTATAGAAATATTGTGCAACACCAAACCATCACAGAAGAATGTTAACAAGCGGGATTGTATCCCTCGTGACGACAAACTTTTAGCGTTTTTCTTCTTCATACACAAAGTTTAATTTTTAATACTTTTTGTAGTACCGACCAATTATACGTTTTATTAGCACACTTGCTTCACTTGTACCAATGTGCCATTCCTTCCCCTCTTATAATTGACATTCCATTGGCGCCAACGCTTACAGTGAAAAATGAATCTGGCAAAATAATTTTGGCCGATACCACCTGGTGTAATATTTGCCAATCAAATCCCATATTTTTTAATGTTTCCCACTTGACAAAATTTTCGAATTTGATTTCTGGTTGCTCATTGTAGGTTTCAAAAATGGTTATTCTAAAAGAAACTTTGCAAAAAAACCACAAATGTTATAGCATGCCTACCATTAACTACGATTTTTTCACGGCTTGGGCCCAAAGTGGCTTTGGCGGCACACAGGTCGCATCGCCAAGTCATTATCGGTATCATCGTCGTTAATGCCCGCCCTTCTAGTTTCCTCTTGTTCTCCCGTATCTCTCGGGCTTAACTAACATGTGTGAAACAATAAATCCTTTTATTTCGTCCCGGAAGAAAATAAATAGTTTCGTTTGTCAAGAGTCGGCATTAATTCCGCCACAACGTGCTTCTATCTATCTATTGCTAATTTCAACCCTAATTCTTACTACCTTGTTCGACCCTATAAATTATTCTACAAGCCCATTGATTTCGGCATTATAACCTTGTTTTAGTGGTTTCCAAAAAATCTACCTATATATAGTTTCAAATTCATTAGCAAAAATTCTGCTTCACGAGTGTCTACATTGATTCATTTGCCGCACAGGAAAAGTTGGACGAGTTTCATATTCACAGATCATCCGATAAAAGACCATTCCACCATTTCACTTTATCTTTCATCTTTGCGCAACATCAAACTTTTAAAATTTAATCATCCCAAATCACCTCATGTCGCATACACTTCTGCTCCTCTTTACCGCCTGATAGCGCCGCGATCGTGGAGAAGCTTAAGGAGACACACTTTTGAGAGTCGTTCTTTCGGCCTCTCTTTTAACCTTTGTAATAATTAATAGTTATAGCTTGCCAACTTGCAGTCAAAGTACAAGTTTCTCCATGTCTCAACCTGTATCTTTGGATGTGTCCGTCCTGAACCAATGAGAACGTTAATCCCTCCCTCTTCCTTGGCTATACGGCATTTCAATAGCGGCTAAACGACGACTACAACAAATATAAAATGTCGCTCAGCCAACTTTTCATCATCAACTTGATATGCCAATTTAGCACGTTGTTTTCTTTTGTGAGCGCAATTAATCTCGTCACGTACAGGATCGAAAGCGTCCGAAAAAAAATACAAAACGGGAAAAGTTCCACCAACTCAATAGGGTCGTTTCTGAGAATCAGAGTTCTAGAAACGAATGCATATTTTCTGTTAATGATAATACAAACACAACAGCAGTTGTAAAGAGCCACAAGAGCGTGACAAAAGATTTCCAAAGTAAAAGCGTTTTGGCATTGATGGTGTTTGGGCCAAGACAAACATACACAAAAATTAGTCTTGTTTCAATCTGCAACAAGCAACAATTCTTTTGGTGACATGTTTCTTCCTTATCTCTTATCGTCTTGTCTCGTTCCTTGTTCTACACAAGTACTCAACAACATCTATCGCACTTATATTAGACAGCTTACGCACTATTTTTCTAGCAACAAGTTAAAAATTGTGACACCGAGGCCAAGAAATCCCGGTTTTCTTTTACACTTTTACTTACGTTTCACGGTGAAACTTTCACCTGTTGGTTTCTCTCGTCGACAAGGTGCAACCAAAGCTATTAGCTCGTTATCTGCTGGCAGCCAACGTCTCGAAAATCTTTGTTGCTTTGCTTTATAGGCAAAAAATTGTGCTAAGAATAAATTGCCAATAGAAAGCATGACAAGTGGCATTTCGAACAGGGTATTATTATTCAGCGTTTGAATTTCAGACAAGCGCTCTCACCTATTCCTGTGGGACGACCATAAAATCCCCCTGCTGATACCAACGTACTAGAACGAATAGCGTCAGGCTTAATAGAACAAGTTGTTCACTCGCGCCGAACTAGTGTAACATTCAATCGATGCTGAAAGCTGAGCGGGTATTTAATTCTACAGTATATTCAGAATCGCAAGACAACACGAGGCCGAGACGGGTATTAATGAGCTAGTGCATATAAATCTCGGTCGACTTGAACTATGCACTTAAACTGGAAAGTAAGCCAAAAATCGCAATCCTTGCCTAGGCTCGCGGTTCATCGAGTTCCACAATGGCAAACCTATTCTTTTATGATCGGTCAAAAGTACAATGAAAAGTAGCAACTGAACTAGAAAAAAAAGACAGTCAATTTTGGAGCAGACCTGATTCTACTTAAAATACAGGGACCTTGCAAAGAATGCCGTTGAACGTCCTAAAAGGAAATAGACGTCGAATCAATCATCAGACTTGCTTCACTGAGCGACATTTCATCTCACAGTTGAGCGACGACACCAAACTACAAGTCTTGAAAAACAGTTGCAATTTTCTGCTGACATATGACGACCGAAAACTTGTCATGTTTGAAAAACTCTAGTCGCCACATTGGTTTTTCTAAATTGCGCCAACTCCACTATATCCGTCCAAATTACAACGACGTGAAAACTTACTGTCTTTTGGGCAACGCATTCCAACACTTATATTACATAAATATAAGAAACTTATATGGCTATGACGACGACGGATACGGGGTTTCCCCATTTTGGCAGCTCCGGCTGTGAGCTGATCTTCCATGATAGGCACCACAAGTGCATGACCAATAGATTAAAGGTTACCAACAAACGAGCAAAGCCGCCATGTAACACGTCTTGATGCTATTTAGTTTCATAATAGCGACACCTTCCCAACGGCTTGGTTGGAGACACAGCCTGCAAGATAGCGACAATTTGGACATTGAAATTCGGTTCGCTGTTATGTCATGCCCCACGATCGGCGCGCTGGTTCCTTCACACACAAAAGAGTTGGATATAGAAAGCTCTAAATTTACGCACTGGCATTAACCAGGCAATAGCTCTTTTGCTGACACGTTTCCCGATTCGGAGCCAAGATTATATACCGTCCCACAGAAGGAGCAGCAAGTTTTGCAGCAACAGTAACAAAAACGGGCTCCTGTGTGTATCTGGTAGACCAGGTGGAATATGTTCCGATTAAGCGCAAGTTTACCATGTCCCAGTTGTTTACTTTCATAAAATATCGGAGCAGCGGAATGGTCTTCGTTTACGTAATGAATGTTGACTGACAATGTTTTTTTCTTTTTTTGTAGGTTTCATTTTAACTCAAGTATCTCCACGTTCCGTCCATGAACAAGACAGTAAATCAACGCCATCTTCGATATTAGTTCAAACTTTAGTCGCTACCCCAGACCTTGCGTTTAGAAATTCAACAATTGCTTTCACTCCAACTGGTAATGAAAGCCTAGGAAAAGAAACGCTTCCAAAGCCTGCTTATCCATCCAAAGCACCAACGCTACCGGTACCACTCGCCCAAGTTCAACATGACCCTGACGCTTGTGTCAAGTTTACGAATGGCTCACGTCACGAGTTCAGCTCACCGCATTATCCTTCCAATTATCCCAACGGCACAGATTGCTATAAAGTTATTACAGGTAACGAGCAATAAAAACATAAAAAATATTAATTGAAATTTCGCCAACTAATAAACCTTTTGTTCTTGCACTATTGCAGCGCCAAAGGGGCATTTTATCCGCGTCAAATTTCTAGACCACTTTTATATAGAGCCAGCAGAGCATTGCGAATATGACTACTTGGAAGTTCGCGATGGACTCTTTGGCTACTCGACGTTGATACAAAAAGTATGCGGGACATCGCCTCCAACCTTCTTGCAAACTGGAGGCCGACATATGTGGCTTCGGTTCCATTCTGACTCGGACATTCAGTATATCGGCTTCCGAGCCCAGTACGAGTTTCTACCGAATCCCTGTAAGCTATTGTAAATTTTTAACTTTTGAAAAGCCAATGAAATAATACACTGGAATTTTTATACAGCTCCACCACCTCCAATTGACGCTTGCGAATTCCGTCACACAAAGCTGAATGACACCATCACAAGCCTGAATATTAGCAGCGACCTCATTAGTAAAATCAAGTACTACAACACACCTGTTGATTGTACTTGGATGATTCAAGCAGAAGAAAATCAAAAAATTCAGCTTCAGTTTGACAAGTACGAGCTGGAAAAATTCAATGATTGCGAATTCAACTTTATCGAAATTTACGAGTCCATTAACGAGCTTACGCCGGATAGGAGAAAGAAGCAATATTGTGGAAGCAAATCAGAAACTGTCACTTCGAAGGGAAATGTATTGTACATTCGGTTCTATTCTCACATGGACTCGAAATCTGCTAACGCTGAGCTCAAGTCCAAGTTTATAGCGTACTACAATTTTTTCCGAGATGGTAATTAATGGATACTAAATTTGCTTGCTGAACCTGGTTCAACTTTATATTTAGCAGAATTATTGTAAATAATCATCATTGACTTTTAAACAGGCTCTCAGTTTCCTTGCCAGGCAGGAATTGAGCACGACTGCTCCGACAATACTTGTATCGACGCCAGTTTAAAGTGCAATGGAAAAAATGATTGCAAACTTCGTAACGACGAAGAGAATTGCGATAAGAATGTAAGGGACTCACGTAACTAAAAAAATATTATTTTTGAGACAACTGCTGAAATTATATTTTTTACAGGATGCCGGTGAAAGTCGAACGGATATTGCCTTGATTGCTTCAGTTGGTTGTGTTCTCATTTTGGGCATGTGCGCCGGACTCGTTTTGAACATTTACCGGAAACTCAAGCAAGACAGAGAAGAACTTCAGGAGCTGAAAGTAAGCTGAAACATATCCAAGCATGAACTGACCTTCCCTAAATGACCCTATTCACCACTTACATTAGACTGCTTTGCAGGAGGCGCTCCAGAAGTCCCGCGAGTCCATGGGCACTCAGAGTCAACCTCAACCCTCTGCATCCTCTTCGATGCCACAAGTGTATCCTTCGAATGCTGGCAGTACAACAAAAATGGCGCCTCCTCAAGCCTACGGATCTTCGCCCCAAATTTCATCACATGAATCAGCTGAAAGTAAAGACACTGTCGTTGAAAAACCCTTGTACCAGAACCTGAACCAGAAACGACATAGCAACGGTACTACTTTTCAGGGTCCAAGACCTAGCATTGGCTTCGTTTACGGCAATGGACTAAACAATGGAAACCAACCTGAAAGTGTCCTATCATCAAAACCTCCTCTGCCCACTCACCACTCATCATCAGTGCCGTCTCTACCAAGCAAAACAAAGTCCACCAATGGAGACACTAGTAAAAAGCCTATAAAAGTACAAGCTGAAGTGAATCCAAAAATCCCTTATAGTCCACCTCCTCCTTATCCTCCTGGTGGGTCTTCCAAATTGCCGAAAAATAAAGACGGTAACGACACAAGAAAAGACGTATTTACCTCCCCGCCTTCGGAAGGTACTCCAGAAAATGAACCTAGTGAAGTTTGTATAGAAGTTCGAGATTCTGCATGTCAAACTAGGGATTCCTTCCTTGCTGACCTCGCTCGAAAGCAAGGCAAAGAAGTCCCGTGCTTGCCAAATCGTAAAGCCCCCTTGGCACGTGGTGAACCTGTTGACACCTTTGACATGTCAACTTTACATCCTAAAAGAATGGCACGATTAGCCAGAATGTCTCGTGACTTTCCATCGCATCTCAGCGTAAATTCAACATCATCAACAGGCACAGATAGAATGGATGTCGCTGCCTTGGGGTCTTTGGAGAATATTAACGAATACCACGAGTAAGTTCGTAGTGTACTGTATTTCTGTAATTAAAGTCTGCCAATTCTCAAAGCACAGGTATACGATCTATCGACATCAACTATTGTTCGCTAATCTAGAAGCCAATGTTGAGCAAACAGATTATTGTCATAATTTTAGCTACGGTTGTGATGAGTACTGCCTCTACTAAAGATAGCCTTTGGCTTTTAGCAAATACCCGTACTCCTCAGATATTATTCTGTTGATGTGGTCATCAGCATTTGAGTTATAGCATGTACAATTTGCCTTTATACTTCGCAACCTTACATTTTTATATTATCCTCTAGAATAGCACCAAAAGGGAAGCTTAAAGACAATATTGCAGTATATCCCAAAAAACTCGTTGTAGTGCGAGCGCTACATAGTTTTAAAGTGTGATTGTAAACAGAACCGTGTGCTGTTTCATTGTTGAAATTCTGTTGATCCTTGCATTACTTGTTCTCTACCTTGCCATATCCTCCTCCGCCAGGTGAAAGTAGACAGAGCAGGTCCTGAAAAAAAAGAAAATAGACTCTAGAAAACTTTCCTTTACGCTTGTTAAAACGTCTATAAGCAAAACCCATGTGTGTTGTCGCTGATTAGGTGTTACTTTACCTCATAGACATTTGTTTCTGGCACAAATACAATGTTGAATTTTTACGACAACACACATACATGCCTTGCGCTTATCATTTTTTATCTGTGTAAATTCATGTCTAGATGTGTTAGTAGACATTTGGTGGGTGGTAAATAAATAAAATTTTTAAACTTACGCCCGGTTCGACGTTCAACGAAGTCTTGCCACCAAGATTCAAAATCCTTTTGCCTCCGTGACGGTACAACAAGTTTTGACCCTTTTGCCCATCAGATCCTCCATGCAACCCATAAGGATGGAACACTCGACGTTCAGTCAGAACTGAGACGGTCATTTTCTTTCGGTACATCAACTCTCTGCGAACTCCATCGCCGCCAACAAATTTCCCTCTACCGCCAGTACCAGGCTCGAGGCTAAAATGTTGCAATACGACAGGGTAACGAGTTTCCAGAATTTCAGGATCGGTAATTCTGGTATTCGTCATGTGTGTATGAATGCCACTGCGGCCATTCCACGTTGGACCCTGGAATATCAGACCAATTTGTAAAGAAAACACTGGCTCCTGATGTACAAAGTCGATTTGTGATTAACTTACAGCTCCGGCTCCTCCGGCGATTGTTTCATAGTAACCCATGGTTTCGTCGCCAAAGGTCAAGTTATTCATACAGCCTTGAGACGCAGCACAAGCTTCAAATGCCTTCAAAATGACGTCCACTACGCGTTGTGAGGTTAAAACATTTCCACCGACTACAGCAGCGTCCTCGGAAGGGGATAAAATGCAGCCTTCCGGGATGATAACATGAATAGGTGTGAGACAACCCTGCAAAGAAACATAAGTTAGAGATCCACTTTTTCCAGAGCATCGTGAATCATATCATCAACAAGAACTCACCTGATTCAACGGTATTTCTTGTCCTACTAGACATCGAAGACAATAAATGATTGCCGAGACCGTGATGGCCCGTGGTGCATTACAGTTTCCCCAAACTTCATAGCCCGTGCCACTAAAATGTAGAACAAATTATAATGATATCAATGTTTCTCATAACACCGACCCGGCGGATATTGTTTGTTTATACCTAAAATCAAAGGTGGCACTTCCCTTTGCTGGATCAATTGTTACTGTCAGCGCAATTTTAGTGCCATCGTCCATGAAGTCTTCAGCATGTAGTGTGTTGCGACCAAGTTTTTCTCCGAAATCCTTCAGCATCTGACGAACTGCTACTTCAGCATTATTTTGGATGTGCGTCATGTATGCTTGTACAACATCAAGACCGTAATTGTCGATCAGATCCAAAATCAGATTGATTCCCTGGAGATGGACACAGACATGTTAGAGTCTACTCACAATCTTCAATCTTAATGAATCCGCGCCAGTAATTACCTTCTGGTTCGCTGCTACAGCGGCAAGCAAGTCAGATCTATTATCCTGGATAGTGAAAAAATTACGGTTAGAAATATCATCTTGAAAGCATCAAAACCGTAAATAGTTACGTACATGATAGTTTCGCGTTCCGGAACTTCCGGGATATTGTGCAGGTTTCATCAGTTCTGCTTTCAAGTCTTCCTCTCGGAAATTTCCACCAGAAACTAACTTGAAACTTTTAAAACACGCTCCTTCTTCCCATAACGCTTTAGAATGAGGCGGCATAGAACCAGGAGTAATGCCACCAATGTCTGCATGATGGCCTCTACTTGCAACAAAAAATATAGGCCTTGGTTTCTTCCTACGGTAAACAAAATTCAATTTAGATGTTCATTCAAAACTTTAAAGCCAAGGAAACAATCGAAATCAGTTGTACAATCAAGCTTACGGTTGGAAAACAGGCGTTATCACAGTTAAATCAGGTAAATGTGAACCACCGGCACATGGGTGGTTGGTCAATATCACATCTCCAGGAAACATGTTTCCATCCATAGCTCTCAGCTGAAATGTAACAAAACAGTGCAATTCTCGAATCATTTGATTAAAAATGAAACTATCGATGTCTAGTAGCACGACTAACCTGATACTGGACTGCTTCCTGCATAGCACCAAGATGTACCGGGATGTGAGGAGCATTAGACACTAATCCACCATCTGGTCCAAATACAGCACAAGAAAAATCCAATCTGAAAGATTGAACACAATGAATGTTTAGGATTGTCAAAATTCTGACAGTCATTAGCTGTGAAGAACCAAACCTCTCTTTAATGTTGGTGGAAATCGCTGTTCTTTGTAGAATTCTTCCCATTTGCTCCGCAATGCTCATGAATCTGTGCGAGAAAATGCTAAGCTGGATAGTGTCTAAAGTGGTCCCGATCTTCTTTCTTCCAGCGTCTCCGACACTTATGACAATGTCACCATGTGGATTAACCGAAGCAGTACATTCTGGTTCTACAACGATTGTGCTGAGCTTGTCCATGATAATAGCAGGGCCTAGCACTTTGCTGCCGACGCTTAAAGATTCATACAGGTACACTGGTGTGTCAACGTATCCACAATTTTCAAAGTAAACTTTGCCAGTCTGTAGAAACAAAAATTAAGTTTATCAAAGCCAGATACACGCTGGAAATAGTACGAGCATTAGAATCGGTTACTGTTGTTGGGGTAGGCGGGGTGCGGGTGTCGTTCTTTTCGCTGGTTTCGTCTATACCACTTTTGCCAATTGCCCGTACGCGGATATCGTCAACCAGAATAGGTCTTCCCGGAATGGTGAATCCGAACTCTTTCTCGTACCTGCGATATTACATGCAGTTCAAGATATATTTAACTTTCAATCCTAAAAGTTATTACAACTCAATCGGTACCTGCTAACGAAGTTCTGCTGGAAACCATCTAGCAAAGACGAACCATCGACAGACTGGCACATCAGAGCGCAATCAGTTCCCTGATACCGCAAGTGCAAGAATACTTCCGTATCAACCTTTGTTAAAGATGGAAGCTGTTTCAGCAGGTGGTCATGACATATGTTCTCCAGTTTGGATACTCTTTCGAGGATGTACTCAAATGAATCTATAAGTCAAGATTTGGCTGATGAAGATTTTTGGAAATGAAATAAATTAAATTCATGCGTACAAAACCAACCTGGTTCTAAAGGTTTTCCGGCTGGTTCTTGTTGCTCGTAAACAACATCAGCCAAGGCTAGTCCAAAAGCTGAAAGAATTCCCGCGAATCTTGGTACTATCACACTTTTGATTCCCAAAGACTTTGCTACAGCACAGGCATGTTGGCCCCCAGCACCACCAAAACAGGCAAGAATATGAGTAGATGTGTCATATCCTTTTCCCTGAAAAGATCGCTTCGATTAGATTCCACCGAAAGGCAAACGTGAGAATCTATTAGTCGAGGTACTTGCCACACCTGTGTAATAGCACGAATAGGCCGACACATTGTTTCATTTGCAACCCTGATGAAGCCCATTGCGACTTCTTCAACACTTATTGCTGGTGATCCTTGGGACTCCAGAAAATGGTTGACTTGGTTTTGAACTTCTTGAAACACTTTAAAAGTAGCTTCTGCATCCAAAGGCTCATTGTCATTAGGACCGAAGATTTTTGGAAAGAATTCCGGAAGCAATCTTCCTAACAACAAATTAGCATCGGTAACAGCTAGAATTTTTCCTCCTTTGCGGTAACACACAGGACCAGGCTGAGCTCCAGCTGACTCAGGCCCAACTACAAACATCCCAGATCTGAAGAACAGCTGCGATCCACCGCCTGCTGCGACGGTAGTGATATCAAGCTGAAATCATTAGCACTGATGAAGACCATCATAAGCTATGCAAACCATTCTGATCTTGCTATTTTAGATAACCTAACCTGCGGGGCTTGAATGGTAACACCAGCGGTTGTTGATTCGTACGTGTGCTCAAACGATCCATCATATCGGCTTACGTCGGTGGAGGTCCCACCTTCAGATTAAAGAAAGAATGTATTGTCTGTTCTGACTATGCCTTTGCAAAACATGTCCAATATACCCATGTCGAAGCCAATCACAGGTACTTTTTCAGCAGTGAAACAAGTTTTGGCATACCCTACAACTCCGCCGGCTGGGCCGGATAGAATAGCCCTGGATCCGCAAAACCTTAAAAAACATAAAATTATGTCAACGACTTTTGTTTGTTTTTTGCATGTTGATGAAAAGAAAGACTGCTTACTCCGTAACAGCCGTCAGACCACCATCACTTTTCATGAATTGAACTTTCGTCTCCGGTAATGAGTCAAAACCAGCCATGAAGCCCTAGAGTTCACAAAAGAACCATGAACACCTCACAATGGTGGTAACTCTTGACGATAACTGGACCATACCTTGACGTATTTCTTGATTAGCGGAGTCAGGTACGCATCAGCTGAAGCCGTGAATCCTCTCGGTACTGCCCGAATCATTGGCATTACTTCCGAAGACAACGAGACGTGTTCGAACCCTAGCCTCATAGCCAGTTCGCCTATAGCTTTTTCATGTTCAGCATACCTGAAAATTAAACAACAGTATTAGAGACTTCTCTGCCATTTCTTCCCTCTCAACTTTAAAACCTTACATGTATGAATGCAACAACACCACAGCAAGACTAACTATTCCTTTGCTGCGAACTCGTCGAAGATCCTCTGCTACCTTGTCGAGATTCAAAGCTTGCTTCACAAGTAGTTCTTCTTTAGTCGAACTTGTTACTCTCTTCCACGACTTTGATTCAACCATCGCACAGTCTTTTCTTCCGGTCACGATTCGTTCCTCAACTTCAACCACTTCTTCGTAAAGATTGTCCGGCATTGCGATTGCCTATTGTTCAGATAAAGTATTAAAGATACATACGCTAACAGATTTACTAATTTCGCCTTACCAAATCAAAGATTTTAGGACGAGCTTGGTTTCCAATGTATAAGAGGTCCCTAAATCCCTTGGTAATCAGAAGAGCCATTCGCTCGCCTTTACGTTCTAGAAGGGCATTTGTGGCGACAGTCGTGCCCATTCGGATCCAGTCAATAAGGTTTCCATCAATGCGATCATTCTTCCCAATCGGTACACCAGTTTCCTACAAAATATCAAAAATGACAGGTGAGTTTGAGCAAACTTGGAACGTTTTGTATTGCAACAAAGGCGCGGGCGTCAGATTGGCGGCTGACGCACGGCAAAAACCAAAACAAGATGTGAACTGACTTGCTGCAAGATCCTGCGGATTCCCTCACGCGGAGCATCTTCATACGAAGAGTCGACGGAAAGAAGTTTACACGTGACAACTTTACCGGTAGGACAACGGGCGTAAATATCCGTGAAAGTCCCGCCACGATCGATAGCAAATTGAAACTTCATTTTGTCAGTAGACTCGGAACTTTAATTAAAGTATGTTTGAATTTTTAATCTTAGCGACAGTTTGAAACAGTTGGTTTAACGCAGATAAGAGCGTGTAAATATTTTTCCCGTGCTAGAAGTCATCGTCTTGAATTTAGCGCGCTGTGAGCGAGGTTTAGGCTTCTGTCAAACTGGTGCGTGAATCATAAGATCCGAATGTAAACATTGCCGAAACGTTTAAGTTGGTAGCATTTCTTTTGATATTTTTGCTAATTTCAACCTACACTTTTACAGATTCTGAAACATTATCACCATGTCACGGCAAATGTCAATAGACAACTTGTGGACCCAAACGGTTCGACCTGATGGCCGAGGACCCAAAGAGCTTCGTCACATCTCGTGTGCAATGGGTGTTTTCGGCAATGAAAAAGGAATTGGTGGCAGTGCATCCTTCCAGATCGGCAACACAAAAGCAGTGGCAACTGTGTACGGACCTCATGAGGTACGTTATTTGATCGGAGACTCCATAATTTTCAGTGTTGGGTTAACTTGTAATTTGTATTGAATTCTATTCTGATTGTAACTGTGCTTTCCAGGCCCGAGGATCCCAAAAGAAAGGTGCTTCATCAATGGAGAAGATGACAGTCAACTTTGAATTCAGCAGTGCAACCTTTAGCACCAACGAACGAAAGTCGTCGACTAAAAGCGACCGAAAGTCAATGGAGATGTCTGTCCGACTAAAAAACATAATGGACAATGTCTTTGTACACCATTTGTCAGAAGGGTCTCAAGTTGATATATACATTGAACTGATTCAGGATGACGGAGGTGCCTATACTGCCTGTAAGTGATAAGTGTCTTACTCAAATCCGCAAAAATTGTCGTTGTCGCTAATATGTATTTCATGCATCTAGGTATCAATGCCGTCACGTTAGCCTGTATTGACGCTGGTGTACCTCTCGAAGACTTTGTTGTTGCTTGTTCAGCGACGATGGCTCATGGGATGCCTATGCTGGACATAAATGCTGCGGAAAAGTCAACAGGGATGCCCGAGTTGACAGTAGGAATATTATCTAAGAGTAAGGAAATAGTGGTGTTGGAGCAAAGTAATGTTCTTAACACGGTGTATTTCAACGACGTTCTAGCACTGGCACTAGAAGGCTGCCAGCAAATGTTGAACGTCTTGGAAGAAACCTGTCAACACAAGTTTTTGGAATTGCAACCAGTTTTAGAGGCCAATTTGAGAAGGGACAGAATGTAGTTCCGGGTTGAATGCTGAGCAAATGGTTATATTTTCATATTAAAAGGTAGGTATCATTCATATGATGCCATGTGATCATAATTACTACAAAAGTGGGTTCAATTGATTCTGTGCGTAAATAGTAAATGCATACAGGAAGGGAAAGTCCAAAGTCCAAAAGTTGCTCGCGCGCTCTCTTGTTCCGCTCACCGTGTATGTTTATGTTTACGTTCATTCATGAAGTGGCAAAAGTCCATGTGTTTGGCTGGCACAGCGATCCTAATGACGTAAGGTGACACAGTTCTAGAGCTGCGGCTGAATTGATTCTAGCTTCTAAACACACTGTATAACGGCATCTAATTATAGTTACCATTGAGCATCAGTATTTCAGATCATACGTATGTTTTAGGGGTTATAAAACATTTTTCTGCATTACCAGCAGAAAGCGAGAGTCCAAAGTATAAAGTACAAGAGTAGTCAACAACTTTTTTCTGGTCCCAAGTTCTTTACAAGTTTACTATCATTTTTCTTGAATTAGTTGAACATTAAACTGACATACACAGTTGTTGTATACAAACAAGAGCACGCCGCTTTACAGTAGTCAGTTGAGCGCAAACCTTTGCCTAGTACAAGACCTTGAGAACTTTTTGCCTTTGAAGAATCTAGTCATTTTTATTAACTTTATTACCTAATTGTTGTTACCAAAAAAGTAGTCGGGGGAGTTTGCGTGACAAAGTACACAACTTTGCTTCTGTTGTAAGAAGTAGATTCTATATTCCTTTCATTCAAGTTTAGTACCTTTCAAAAGTGTTAGCGTTAAAGTAGCAAGTATGATGCTCCGATTCTCTGTGAAACGCCTGGACGGTTTGGGTAGAATTGTCTTGCAACAAAATGCCGTTCGTACCCTTAACGAGTCTCAACGGTAAGAGAGCCATAGGACTTGAAGTGTCCAGTTTGAAGAAAATATATCAAATTTTATCTATGTAATCTCTTGCAGACTTGGATTTTCAACGACGAATACGATCTCAAAGGATTCAGCCGGTGGTGACTCCAAGTCTTTCGCCTTGAACATGTTCCGGGGAGTTGTAGCGGTCGATCAAGTATTTCCGTTTCCTGATGTCTTGAATGCTGAGCAACGAGAAACTCTCGAGTCGTTGATTCCACCATGTAACAAATTCTTTGAAGAAGTCAATGATGCTGCTAAAAACGACGCGGAAGAAAAAGTTCCCGATGATGTTATGCAAGGATTGAAGGAGCTGGGAGCTTTTGGACTTCAAGTAAGTGTCAAATATGCTTTATTAAGGAAATTCATACCACTCTGATTATAACATGAATTTCTGGTTTATATCTTCAGGTACCCACGGAGCTAGACGGCTTGGGCTTGACAAACACTCAGTATGCTCGATTGGTAGAAGTTGTTGGAGCCCATGACCTGGGTATTGGAATCACGCTTGGAGCACATCAGTCAATTGGTTTCAAGGTATTTATAAGACCATCAGCTGACTGAAATGCAAAATGAGCTTGATATGACCAAATTTGTTTCTCTAGGGTATCCTTCTCTTTGGAAACGAACAACAGAAAAAAAAGTACCTGCCCAAGGTGGCAACTGGAGAATGGGTAGCTGCATTCGCTCTTACTGAGCCGAGCAGCGGAAGTGATGCAGGATCGATCCGAACCAGAGCAGTTTTGTCGGAAGATGGCAAGAGTTACCTTTTGAACGGAAACAAACTATGGATCAGTAATGGTAAGATTAGCTGGATTTGTTCATTAGCGAATTAAAGTCTAGTAACCTGAGATTAAAGCGAATTGATTTTTCAGGTGGATTCGCCGAGGTTTTTACCGTCTTTGCTCAAACTGAAGTGATTGACAGGAAAACAGGACTCAAGAGAGACAAAGTTACGGCTTTTATCGTTGAGAGAAAGTTTGGCGGTGTCGGAAACTCACCACCGGAGAAAAAGATGGGAATCAAGTGCTCCAATACCGCGGAAGTTTACTTTGATAACACACCGGTGCCAGTTGAGAATGTTTTGGGTGAGGTCGGCGGTGGATTCAAGGTAAACTAGATTCGCTATTATCTATATTTTTGGAAGACACGATTTAATATGAAAAATTGTAATCAGGTTGCAATGAACATCTTGAACAACGGGCGTTTCGGAATGGGAGCAGCTTTGTCGGGGACCCAGAGAGCTGCGATTGCCAAAGCTACTGAGTTCGCCGTTAACAGGACACAGTTTGGAAGAAAGATCAACACTTTTGGTGCCATTCAAGAGAAACTCGCGAGGATGTCTATCAATCATTATGTCACTGAAAGTTTAGCGTACATGGTTGCCGGTAACATGGACAAGGGATACATGGACTTCCAAATCGAAGCCGCCATCTCGAAAGTAAGTTCAGTAAAACTATATCATTGTGCTGAAAGTAGACTCATGAATAAATTATGTCTTTTAGATTGTCGCTTCTGAGAATGCATGGAATACCGTTGACGAAGCTATCCAGATCATGGGAGGCATGGGTTTTATGAAAGAAACTGGTTTAGAGCGAGTGCTGAGAGATCTTCGAATCTTCAAAATCTTCGAAGGCACCAATGACATCCTAAGACTTTTCATCGTCCTCACAGGTAAAATTAGCCCATTCTTGCTGAAATCGCTGTTGTTGAAATTTGAAACTGACTAATGTTTAATATTTTTATACTGAACAGGAGTCCAGTATGCCGGAGTACATCTGAAGGAACTTCAAAAGGCAATGAAGAATCCAACTGCGAATCTGGGTATGATCTTCAGTGAAGGCGGAAAGCGTATCCTACGATCAGTCGGATCTGGTCCTTCCGTTGGAGCCTTCACTTCCCAAGTTCACCCAAGCTTAGCCCCGCAGGCGTCTCTGGCTGCGCAGGTATCTACTCGTCCAATTTTTTCCGCAATCACGCTCTTCAGATTAACAAAGAATGTGTTGAATATTTTTCACAGTCTGTGGATGCCTTCGGCAAGACTATCGAAGAAGTCCTCATTAAACACGGCAAAGGAATCATTGAAGAGCAATTTGTGCTCAACCGTTTGGCCGAGGCAGCAATTGATACCTACTGTATGTCAGTGGTTCTGTCTAGAGCTACACAGTCTATCAAAAACAAATTGCCATCAGCTGAGCATGAGACTGCCATGGCCCGAGTGTACTGTAATGAGGTATGTTGTAGTTTTAATAATTCTGTTAAAATGTAAAATGGCATTTCTTGATTGGCAAGCGAATTATTATTATATTCTCTTTTCAGGCTGCTCAACGAGTTCGTCACAATTTGGGAAAAACTAAAGGTGCTGCACTACACAACTACAAGGATCTGGCACAAATTGCCAGTACGATTTGCACCGAAAATGGTGTCGCCCATGAGCATCCACTACGTCTTTGAGGTTTAGCTATAAATCATAAATGAGGAAATTATAGCTCTAGGATGAAGTACCTTTTTGTTTGCTATTGAGGGTATTTTTATACTGCACATGCTTGCTAGGTCTAGGGCACATGGCTCCTATAAAGTTTAAGATCAAATGTTAACTTTCATCCAATTTAACAATTTAAGTGTACCAGGTTGTTTGAAGATTTTGTGAATAGGTAGACTATAGTAGAGTAGCTTGACTCAAAAGTAGAATAATCTTTTGCCTTGATGACCCAACGGCTTAATGACATTTGTCCCGTATTATAACTAATTGATGTTACCACTGTATGTTACCCAGCTACCTCTTGTTTTGTATTAATTGGTATTAGTGTTAACTTTTATTTCTGCTAACTTCACCTTGAGCCGTTTCTTTGGGGTAAACTGGAGCGAAACAGCAACCGTTGTACGGGGCTAAACGCTACAGAGAAATAATTTAAGGTCATAAATAACTTGAAACCGTAGACTGAGATGGCCTTAAATACTAATAAAATGTACTTCAAAAGAAATTAATTGTTGGATGAATTGAAACCCGATAACTACAACTGGTGCAAGCGCGATCTGTCAGTCAGTGAGTTTAATTTCGCCCGCCAAACGAAAAATTCAAACTTAACATGTGTTCATGCACGCAATGTTTTTGTTTTGTTTCGCTCAAAAACTGCAAAATTTGTTTTAATTTACAATGGCAAAACGTGGTCGATACAATTACGATTCTTGCAGCAAATTATCAGACTCGGGAACTGCAGAAGCTTCAGATCTTGCCCAAGCTGACTATGATTCTGTCGTTGAGTTCCTCAGCGGCGCATTTCGAGAAGGATCCAAATCGAAAAAGGATATAGAAACTTCATTAAAGCGAGTAAGTAACCTCGAGTTGCATCGCTATTATGTAATGTTCGATCTTCAGGCGAACTAACTTGAGCTATTGTTTTTGCAGAGATTCATTTTTGCGAAAACAGAGCAAAAGAAACAAGAGCCCAGATTCAGAAAACGTGCCCCAAGACACCAGGACCGGCGCCACATTGCGAAGCTGCGATGCCTAAGTTTTACGCCTAGGAAGCAAAACTATTCAGATTTCGAACCATTGAACATTCTCTGGAAGTCATACATCGAAGACCTACTTGGGTAAGTTTTACTCCATGAAATTCCATATGCGATTCTTGTGCAGAATTTGGCGTGCTGACTACTGACTGACGAAATCTTTGGGTTACAGCTCTAGACAGATTACGGTTCCTGAAATCCAGAGTAAATTTAGCCGGGCAGATCTTCATGGTTCATGCCTGAAGGTGACGTCATCTAAATGTGAATCCTTTATTGGCATCGAAGGAATCGTTGTTAACGAAACGAAAAATACGTTTGTTTTAGTCACCAAAGAAAATCTATCCAAAAGTAAGTACCCCCGTAAACATTGTTCCCTTCGGAATCCTTTTATAACTAGATTTGAACTGACTTTCTCTTTTTGCTATTTTCAGGAGTACCGAAAAGTGACACAGTGTTCAGCATTAATCTCCCAAAGCCAGAAGGGACGTTAGAAGTGATAGGAAATTGCTTTCTGACAAGACCAGCTGAAAGGTCATCGAGGAAGATTAAGAGTTTTATAGAGCAATTATCCGCCAAGTCACATCGTAAATTGATACTTCCCAAGTCAAAACCGACAGCGTCAAGAATATCGATCCCCTCCAGCTAATTCGCGGTGCCGAATGGACTCTTCGAATGTTGTTTAGTGTACTTCTACTTGTCCCAAAACTAAAGATGTCTGTTTATGAGAGACTCAACTATATGCCATTCTGAATTCTGGGCACCTGCGTTACTACATTTTTATACAAAGTCGACAATTACCTCAGAATTCAGAGCTGCCAGATTCAATCCAGAGACGAATTATTCCGGCATTCCAACACCAGGATCAATCAAACTTTGACCATTTACCCATGTAAAACCATGTTGACACTTCAATCGGGGAAATGGGAAAAGTAAACTGTAAAACGCGAAAATCACCTGTTTGATTTATTTAGGAATGCCATCATGTAAAAGCTAAAGCAAACAAAGCAAATCCTAAAGGAGGACCAACAAGGCACTTGGCTATTATAGTATTGTGTTTGTATTGCGTATTGGTACTTTTTATCTTGTCAAACAGCAATTTTATACCGCTCAATCAGTCGGCATACAAGACTTGGGCTGCAAGTATAACTTTTAATACCAAAAGTAAACTCCTAGAACTGAAATCCAAGAAACTTTGCCTTGTGGGGGACTTGCACGTCACGTCATGGCGCTACTTAACAGCGCACGAATTCCCAGTCCACCTTGTTATCAATGGGACACGAGTATCGATGGATTGCGCTTGTTCTTTCCCTTCCAAAGCCTAAGCAAACGTTTCTTTCCTTATTCTACGCTTCTGCTGCTTACTTTTCTTCAACCTAAAGAAAAGAGATAGGAAAGGCCCTGCTTTCCACTTTCAGAACTTACTTTCCTTCTAGAGTTGGCAAGCGTCGGTCGTGTTAAAAGCGCACTCTCTCTCATATCCACACTCGTTGAGCATTCAACCAGAAGCGTTGTGTACAAGTGTACAAATCATCAAGTCGAATTCGCCCACCGTTGTTGACATTGGGTCACCATGAGTCAAAAGCGTCGCCGACATAGACCGTCTCCGCTGGAGTGGTCAACTTCCGCCTCGGCAGCTTCAGGCAGCTCAGACATGACGGAATCGGACATGTGCTCTCTCATGTCACGGTCAACCCACAACGGGTCAGTATCGTCACCAGTTCCTTCGCCGTCGCCCTGTTCATCTCGGCCAACTTCGCCCTGTGTCAGTCCTCGAGGCAAACTCGCCTACTTGGCATCCAGACGAAGCTCCAGAGATTCGCAATGCACTACAGCTACTGGAGGCGAAAACAGCCCGATTCCAAGTCCTAGGACTTCGTACCGATACCGTCAACGGCGGCAGTCTAATTTCCTCGAGTTACCCGGTAAGACAAACAATAGTCGTCTTTTTTCTTTTACGACGTTTTTATGTTGACGAGTTCTTGGTCTTGTTGTTCTTTGCTGTTTCTTATAGACTTCTATCCTGTATTGGCCATTTTCTCTTTCTTGTTATCTCCTTGGTGGTAGTTCAGTCTTTGTCTTGTTTTAACTATTTTCCTCCTTGGCGAATTTAAGGGAAATCAGCACACTTTGTTTGCTAATAATAGAGCTCGTATTGACTAATCTGCCGTGAACTTGTCAGTCAGAGCGTAGCTCAATAGACAGTCTGTCAAACTATACAGGTCGATTCAAAAACATTTTCTTCTTACGATGCCCTGCCTCAACCAAGTACGTTGACGTAGGCCAGGCCCACATAAATAATATTGCCTTGCCCCGAACTAGAAGCCAAGAATAGTAATGGGTCGAGCTATTTATTTACGGCGGCTGGCGAATTTGCGAAAAAAATTGGTTTCTCTTGCCTTCAACCATCTCATCATTGGCACCCGGGCAACTTGAGCATGAAACCCGCTGACAGACAGTCTCGGATGATGGACTCCTTGTCCACATGGCAAAACAACCTCTAGCAGTAGCCGCTATTCATTTAAAATTTTTAAAGTTTTAGCTCGGGTTTAATTCATGTTATTGTAACTACACACACGACCTTGTGACTAATTGCTTGACATAAACTCCGACATCCACACGACCAATTAATCTCCAAAGTTCCGGAGGATCACGGAATCCATTTATTTTGTTTGATTCATAGCTGAACTTCAGGTTCTTGTCTGAGCTCATCTGTTGCAGTGTACAAAGTAGCAAAGTTGATAGGCTTGCAAGGTATCTCGTTTATGACCAGAAGCTGCATGTACGTTTCAATTTTCGTTGAAAGTAACGACTCGAGCATATCGTATGCTTTTCCGCTTGATTGTTTCTGGTCAGCCGATATAAATTGCGCCAGAGTCGTAACCTTGCATCCGGGATCAATTTGTTCTGGGCAAGTTAGCGGATTTGGTACATATATAAAAACGATAGCTTTAATTACGGTTATGGGCTTTCTACCCAACTATGCACACAAACCGACAAACTCGTGTTTCCTTGCGGCGGTGCATGGAGGCTGACCGCTGACTTGGCCATGAACTTGAAGTGGTTTCCATTAAAGTGGTTAATAGTATCAGGACTTGATTTCCGTAACGAAATTGATAACGCTCGCTTGTAAACAAATGGTCGAATTACATACTATGATTGTCTTGTAAGGGCTAAATAATAATCTATAGTATAGTTTCATCGTATTATGTGTGCATATATGTATATGAAGGTTACAAGTAATTATCAAATTATTAGAGGTTATGCATTACACAGTACAAAGAAACATGGTCGACTTATACATTTTTAAAAATATGCAACTCCTCCAGCCACAAACCAAAGATGAGAGATTATGGGGAAAGTGTATGGAGGGTACAAATTTTTCAAAGGAAATAATATGTACACGGAAGGTTTGAAAGAGCTGGGAAATATGTGGTGGAGAAAGCATACAATTTGTACAAGCTTGATATTTCATCGTATATTGAATAGATGGGGAGAAAACTTGTTGCTCCACATGCTTTCTCTGAGCTAAGCCACCAGGTGAATTAATCGATATACGGTATATGCTGCTCACTGTATAATATTTGGTAAACGTAGTAGTATTTTTAATTTTTAGCAGAAACCTTGGTTGCGAAAGAGTCTATTTGCTCGCGGGATACCGAAAATTTTGAGGATATTGTTTTTGAAGTATATTTGTTCCAAAGCAGCCGTTATGAAACCCACAAAGTTGGGTCATGTTTTTGTTCAGTGACGGTGAGATTAGGCATTCGAGCTTTAATGAAATGACGTATGACAGGAAGAATGGACTTTGATCTAGTTTTACTTTCCGACCTGTATACCTAATTATGCTTGTGTCGTCGTTGTATGTTCCTGATGTTTTGATCCACGTCAAACTTTTTCATTCAAATTGAAAGTTTGGGATATTGTTTGCAAGTTAGTTAGACTTGTAGATGGGAAACCAATCTTGTCATGCATGCACACGAGACATCAATTATCTCTAATCCTCCAAGCCCACCCACGCAGACTGCATATATCGTTTTTGCGGATCCGCAATGTGTAATTTGCGGTTCCATCGAGCGGTAACCCGCTGGCCGCAGAAAATTAAATTTCACTGTGCGAACAACATGTTTTCATTCCAAAAGTTTTTCTTCTTCTTGGAAACTCCCCGTTGTGTTTGTTGATTCCAAATCAACATAACTTACATCATATGAGACAAACTTCATTGTGGCTGATAAAAATGACAGCCGGGGTTTGGCGGCAAAAAGCGACAAAATAACCACAGACTTTCAGTTCGGGCATCTAAAGTGTAAATTCATGTCGAATCTAATTGGGGTAAACTGGTAGACGCTCGGCTGCGGTGAAAGCTTGGGAGAGAAAATGTGTAAGGTTGGAAAATACATATGTATATTAAATGTTTGCTTGGATGAATACTGCGCCATGATGACACTTTGGTAGTGTCTGGAAAAGTTTTAGGATTCTATTTGCTGATAAATTGGCTCACAGTTTGAAATCGCTCAAGGACAGTTTGATTTATCATGTCAGTATGTAGAAAGAACATCTTCCGGCGCTTACCCCCACTTGTTGCCGTCAGAAAGTTTCACAAATGTTTTTGGGCTTTATAGAAGCGCTGCCTTTCTCTCAAAGTTATTAGTGGGATGCTGATTTCCAATTAACCTTTAGCAGGATGTGAGAGCCGGAAATTGTTTATGCATGTTGAAAATATTTTCACGGAATTATTTTTCGATGCATGTGATTCAGTGCTGTTACAATTTCCATCAACTAAATTTGTAAATTCTTTTGCAGTTGTGGATCATGTTCGACCTCGAGTATGCAGTTTGCCTGAAGGCAATTACAACCCAAGGACGGGAATTCGGGATGATATTTATCGGCTTCGTACTTTTAGCATCACAAACAAGGGTGTTGTTAACTGTGGCGATTCTTTGATACCAAGAAGATCTCGGTCGAATATAAGCATGGCTTCAACCAACAGCAGGTAATTTTGCAGAATTTTCATCAATTTGCCAAACAGGAAGTCAGGGTGGTAATGAAATTGTGATTTGATTGACACGGAAGCGAGCTTATTTTTGTACATAAGTAGCAATCCGCGTGAAGTAACTCAGCAATAAAGCAAAAAATAGCACCACGTGGCATAAAAACGTGTATATTTTTTGAGGAACAAATGTATAGAATATTATCCAGATTCGCGCTAATCAGATCCGCCTTCTACGCCTCACCCACAATTACCACTATGACGCATGGACGCTAATTATGGAATTTTTGTTTACTTGCTTGATCAGGCACAGCAACCAAAGTGGAGAAAGGTCTCCGTTCGACGGGTCGTGCTGTGGCAGCAGCGCGGTTTCGACGGACAGCGAGCAAGATAATGCTGCCGAAAAGCTGGAAAAGTTCCGCGTGGTTCTTCTTGGACATTCTGGAGTTGGCAAATCTGCACTCGTGTCCCAGTTTATGACATCCGAGTACATCAACACTTACGACGTATCCCTTGGTAAGCTGAATGTGTGATATAATTTCTCGATCCGTTGTTTCCGTCCGTTAGGCAGAGAAAGAAACTGAGGTTCCGGGGAATATCCGGAAATAGCATCCAAGCTTGTGTACATCCCGCAGTGTTAGTTAATGTTGTGAATCATTTCACGAGCGCTCCATGGATGCATACCAAAACACACTTGGAGAATGGAGAAAGATATTGCTACCTTAAAGAAAATTGTGCTGTTGACTGAATGCATGTGACAGGGAGGATTTTGATTCCGTGGGTTCAGGTTTTTATTACATAGTTGCAAATTAGCTGTAAAAGAAACATGCATGCACCTTTCACAGGTACTTTTACTTACTTATCCCAAATATGCACAGTGAGAAGGATAAGCTTCCTACCGATGGTACAAAAAATTGTGACCTTTGAATGTTTGGGTACAGTGAGACAGATTACGAACAAATAAGACAGGTACCAAATTATAATCAAAACGAGAACCGTATAACCTGCGTGAAAGTTTCAATTTCGTTGGCCATCGTAAAATTCAAAAAATTTGAAAGCCCATTTTTTGGTGGGATAAAAACGGTTTATGCTGTCAGGAAAAAACTGTAATAACCTTCAAGGCTGTGCAGCTGATATGTGTTGAAGCTGGACAATTTTGATTATCAAGAACAAAAATACAGAGCAAAAGTTGTACTGCACAATGTAATTTGAAATGCTTAGTTTTATTTCACGGAGAAAAAATTGAACATTTCCTATCGCTTTGGACCGAAACAATAAGGAAAGTTTCTTGAAACATTACCCATAAAGTTGGAAGGGTGGTCACGATACTCGTGGAGTATATATTCTTTGCAAACTAAATACGAGATTCGAGATCATCCAAAGATTATTTTCAGTTGATTAACAGTAGCATTTGTGACTGTGAGTGAATAAGCAAGAATGAAGTTACACAAGTCGAACCTGCGGAAAAGTTGGCCTTCCGCAACTTGTGAAACAGAAACCTGATCTTTTATTTTACCCTTGAAGTTTCATCAAGTCACGCTCTCAGGCACATGCGAGTTCGGTGATACAAAAGAATCAAAACCAACCTAAAATTATACCTATACAACAGGCTTATATGGATTCGGTGGCGCATTAATTCAGCCAGCCTTTGACATGTATTAAATTGTCTGTGACGTTATTGATTCGAACTAACTAATTGGCGCCTGCGACAGACAAGGCTTTTGTTTTCACCTCCTGTCTATATTCTGGAACTGTTGACACTTTTAATGAGCTTTCCTTGTTCGAGATAAGATCTGCGGCAGGTAATTCTGTGCTCCTTAACAAGAAGCAACTAAAGAATTGTTGGCGTAGGTTCGCTTTGAGTTTGTCAAAGTCACTGGTTTATGTTATCTGGTGTTACTGTTGAGTGGATAGATACAGCAAAAGTTGATGTGACAGCACAGTCGCACATATCCATTTTCCAAGTTCATTACGAACTAAAACAGTGGTGAATAATTGACGATAATGGCCCAAGGGACCTTTGGTTTTATGTGTGCCTCAAGTTTGAGCCTGTGAGTGAGATGTAAACCCGTGCACAAGCAACAAGTTCTGGCAATAAGTTCATGAACAAAAGTTGTTTTGTTAGATGAACCTAACTACCGTCATTTAATTGGGCACTGGAGCTTGAATACATGGCTTACAGACTGGGTAAATTATAAGAGAAAATACTTTTGTCGGATCCGCATAGAAATACCAGGACATATTCGCGATCAACAGGTTTTTGTAAACGGGAGAAAATTTGGACTATATAACGTACACGTACACACATTCCCTACCTTGTTCTTTGCATGGCTTCTCATGCTTAATAATTGAATAGATATATTTCCAATAGGAGTCCTTTTAGAAAGAACAAGTTTGTCAGATACGAAATGTTTTCTCCGTTGACGACTACATCCAACTTTCCCTTTGATATGCTGAGGGAAAGTTTCCCGATTCCAAGGCGACCCCAAGTTTTATTGTTTTTTCGTGCATATATCTATACAGTTTTGCATCTTTCATCTTCTTTACTGTCTTGGATTTGAGAACCTGCGATGGCAGGCAGTTATTCAAGCAGCTGGTGAGTATGCGGCTATGGCGGAAATAAACAAAACTTCAAGAGACCACCGGCTGAGGCGTTTCAATTGTTCCGATCCCATGCATCTTTCAGGTGAAAGTTTTCGAAGCACTCAAAGAGAATTCTTTTGAATTTGCTCATCTAAAATTTCTTAAACGACAAATTCAATCTCACTGAAAGCTCCGTGTTTTTACGCTCCATCAATCTTGGGTGCGGTCGGAAGATTTGTTGTGAAGACCCTTCAGCGTTTAATGCTTTTTCTTTGTATCGGGTCTCTGTCAATCGTTTTGGCAGTGACATTTTTGTCGGTTAGACGTACTTGAAAAAACGCTTTAGGAGAAATCTTGGGGTTCTTTATAGCTGTATCATGTTACGGATATTTAATGTTGAGTATGTCATGAACTGTATTGCTAAGCAACGTATAATTTTAATTGCCTACAACAAAAATATCAACCCACATGTAAGTTGCTAAAGTTGATTGGGTTAACAAAGTCCTAGGAGAAACAACAAGACTTCTCATATTACCCATTATCCAGTTTCAAAAATATTCTTCAAAGACAATATAGCAGCCAGCTTTGGGGAATAGAAAACAGCATCAAATTAACGACAGCAAAGAATTTTCAACTCCAAGCCTATTGTGCGCTTCTTGAACATGGAGGTAGGAAAGGCATTATTATTGTTTCTCTGGCACGCAAGTTTCTTTCGGAAAAGTTTGTTGTAGGCTCATAATGAGGGTCGGTTACTGCAAGAAAGTTTAGCTGCTACTTTTTCGAAGCTTTTTATTTTACAATTTTTGCTCGGCAACAAAGTACCAATTAAGTCGGTCCGAGAGAAACAAGATGATTATTTACTCTAGACCTCGTCAATAAATCCTGTACAAGAAATGTTTTCAAGGATGGCGATATTATTGTTGAAGAAACCCACATAATTTAAACTAAATCTAGGGAAGAAGAAACTATTAGAACCCGCATTGCAATTCTGGTGCTAACAATAAATATTTACTGCATTCGCTCGTTATAATTGATCAACAAGGTTTCCTAGAAAATTCACAGGAACCTCTTCAACCTGTTGCTTTCTTTACATGAACAGCTGCCAGCCAACACTTGGTGGAAAGTACAAACGTCGTAGAAAATTTAGGCGCAAGGGAAATGCGTGGGCAAATTATAGCATGTTGGTATCTGTCTCCTAAGTCGCTATAATTGCCTGTAGCATTAGCAGATGACAGTTATATCAACGCCACTGTAATAAACTCAAGAAAGAGTGACAATATGAACCAGCTTTTTAGTGTCACCTGCTTATCTGAGCAAACACTCATGGTTTCACGCTATTTTTCGCTCTTATGAGTATAACATGGCGTTGGCGTAAGTCCTCAACTCTCTGTTTATCCAGCAGGCCGATTTTGGCAAAATCAATAACATCGCAAAAGCTGGAGAGGCCATGAAAAAACAAAGTCCAATGCTTTACTTGCCAACACCACAAACATACAAGAGTTTTGACGTAATGGAGGCGTTTTAGTGAAAAATTGAAAAATTATTAGATTCAGAATGAAAGTAATTCCAACCGTTTTACATATAACCCTTTGGGGCAACATTGCCCTTTGAGCCCAAATTCTTATGATGCATGAAAATGAAGAAAGACTTTTGTTCTTCAGTGTTACATGTATTGTACTGTGCAATTTTTCAATTTCTCCAATATGAGCAAATAGTGGCGGGTTCCACGGCCAAATTTATTTCCGCTCCTGTTCCTGTACCTTCTAATAATAAAAACAGAATTCAGCCTTTTATAAAAACTACTTGCGTAATCTTTGTCAAGGTCAAACTAAGGCACATTTGCCAAAAAGAGAAAATTGTAATTGCCGGATTTTAGAAAATGAGCTAAGTCGCTGAGTCTTGAGCGGAACTGCGGAAAAAAGCAGTTCGCAGGACACTCAAACTTTAGCCGTCAGTTTTGATAAACTTTAGCGGCCGTATTACTACAAAGAGGATATTGGCAAAAGTCATGGAAGGCACGCGCGCATGAATGCGCGTCGTAAGGCCCCATGTCAACTTTGTTTTGTCATGATAAGACATTTCGACTGGGTAAGTAGGGCATGTTCCAGCTTGAACTGCTGCTGTTGTTGTTGTGGTGGTTTTGATATGCTTTTCGACCTATGGTGTTTGTCCTTTCAGTCCGTTGTATATGAAGTTTATATATATTTTACTTTACTTTGCTTCTCTGCTCGTGGTTGGATGAAAGTAGGTGAAAGTAGTAACCCCCCACAACGCCAAACAAAAGTTTGTCCGAGTGTATCGTTACCACCAAGCGGTTGAATAGTCATGAGGCTGAATCTGCAGCTTTTGGGATGACTGTATTACGTTTTTGCAGTGTATGTGATCTTTCGTTGCGAAGTATAATTACAAGGTTGGGATAGAATGCCTGCTCCCTTCCGCCTATTTAAAGATGAGGAAAATTGCGTTTTTAATGAGAGCGGCACAGTTGAATTTTGGGAAAGTTTTGTAGCCAACTTCAGATTAGCTACTGAGAGTTCAGACGCTGATATATTTAATTATTTGACATTAACATCAAAACTCAACCTGTTTGCCTCAACTGAATGCATGTGAAATTTGTTGATAAAGTAGGACAGTTGCAGGTGAATCAGGTCAAAGTGTGATAGTATAACAGCTGCCGAGGACATTGTCACTAATTTATAGCGTATCGAAAATCTTAATAGACTTAAGAGTACTTACTGGAAAGACGCGGCGGCAACGGGCCGCCCGCATCGATAAAGTAGGAACCAGGTGTGGTTACGTGTGGGAACGAGTCAAAATCACCTTGGCTGGAGTAGTGCCTGAAAGGATTTGGCAAGCTTTGCTTTCCTAGGAGGCCAGTAGTTAGGACGGGCGAAATCAATACTTTGGCTATCCGTTGGCAAAATTTCTCACGGAGGGAAATTATAAGAGAAAAGAAGGCCAAAATGAAATTATCTAAAGTAGGTTGACCCTAATTGGTAGTGTTGGTTGGCAACGAAAACGTACAATTGGCAACTTTCTCTTACTGCTGTGCAAAGTGATGGGCTGAACCAACTCTACCAACAAAGTCTAGTCGATGGAAATTCGGTGCCGCCTGGCCTTACTGTATCAACACATATTGTCTGGCTACCGGGGAGTTTTTATGAATGCCTTCTGGCAAAGTTGGCTGATGATGAGTTGGCTTTATAATGATGAAAGTTGGAAAAGTATATAGCTACGCAAACAGCTTGTGGTAGTGGCTGGGTTTTTGCTGACGAAGTGTATGCTCACCTAAGAATCCAGAATCCAGCCATGTTGCAAAGTAGGAAATAGGAATGATGCCAATAACAGCTGAAAATTTATTAAACTCCTGCTGTGAGCTGAAGAATATCGCCATGGTGGCTGGCCGTCGCTGGAAGTTGACCTCACTTCTAGTCTCGCACTGTCAGCATGCCGAATGTTTGCTGGTATTTTGTAGAGTCTTTGCAAAATATCAAAGAGATCTTTGAGATCTAGCAATAAGGCTAGAACCAGGTTTGTTAAGATACTTTTAATGGACCTTGTTATGGAGGTCTTTAAAGTCGAAATGACCAATATTTTCTTGTGCTCCTCCGGCTACTCGGTCCAAATACGCGAGGACAAGTATAGGCGAGGTAAATGAGTTTGTTCAACAGCAACTGCGTAACATTATCGTATACCTTTCGTAGAACCCATTCCTTTGAAGTAATTGCCCATTAGAGAACGTCGAATTCTATCCTAGAAAGTAGTATTTGCCACTATGGTCAGAATCCAAGTACTGGACATTTTCAAGTTCAAGTCCATTGGAGTCCATTTGGTAAATAGTTTCTTGAATACTTCATGAGGACTCAAGGGAATTCGTCCTCGTGTAAATGCACGCACACACAACACGCCAGGTCAAGATCGCAATTTGTTGGTCGGAGTAGACATGTTTGGAAAACAAAATTGGCAAATATTGTAATGATAACCTTGGCTGCGTAGCGTATATGATGGACTGGTTCCGGTGCTGGCGATGATGATTGCCGTAGGATCGTCACACGAATTTTTCCATCTAAGGGACCTAGTTTTTGCGTCTATTATTTATGACGGAGACTTTACAAGATGCACGAAAGTATTGTGGGTCTGCGAAAACACCAAGTCGTATGAGACAAACCTACTGACTTTTTGAATTCACGCTCCATTTCTCCTCCACATAAATTCTTTTCGCAATATTAGACCAAAACTCACTAAATCATCATTTTGCCCTTAAGACGCGGCAGCGTTGATATTTAATGTCTTGTGTATACTGTACTTGGCCTCAGCCTCGATTCTCAGTTGTGAAGTATTGTTTAATGTCGGGTAATAATGACCGCAGTTGAATGGCAAAACCCAACTTGGGTGAATTGTGTTGCTGATACAGCATATATTTTTTCATAGACTAAGCAAGACTCTATTAAAGTAATCGTCTTTGATCAAATATTAGGAAAGTAGCAATATACTACTACTTACAACCGCAACAGCCCATCTAAAACAAGAAATGTTAGCGGTAATATGCCCGCTAGTGTTTTTGCGAAAAACCCATTAAATATGATTGGTTACTGTTTATATTACAGATGATGAATTCGGCGAACGGACCATATCGGTCTTGCTGGACGAGAAAGAGTCGGAAATTGTCTTCATCGACCATCCCAGCTCGGAAATGTCGGTAAGTTCTTTTGTATACGTCTTTTTCTTCTTGTTCGTGTTCATATGAGCACTCGAGACGATTTTTGCAAGTGTTGAGAACACCAGAATTTTTGCACAATATTCGCTCTACAGGGTTAAAATGGAAGTTCACATGTTGCGAGCAAGTTATAAGTATCCTAACAAGAAAATGTACATTTCTTGAGCACCTTCGTCTCCCTCTAATACAATAGCTCTCAGCGTATTTATGATTGATGCAAAGCCTCTCACAAGGGTGAAGTAGAGTTGTGAATTTCCAAAGACATGATGAAAACTATAAGACCTCAAGTAACCCGAGACTCGAGGTAGACCATTGACAATGTCGCCAAGCCGTCAAGGCACACAAAGGAGAAACGGAAAGAAGATTATCGACTGGCAAGTGAAGGACGTGAATGCTATAATATTTTGTCGATTATAAAGTGTGTCTATCGTTACATGATTGATTGTGTCAGGTAGAGGTTCTTGTCCCGTGCTAGCCTTCAGGGGCGGTCTGGATGTATCTACATTAAAACACTACTTGGGCTACTTGGAACATCGTTGGCAGTATTGAATTTAATGGAACAAAATACTGCGAGACGGGGGGAATCAATTTTGTCTACTAGCATGATCTGAAATTTCTAGCTGTGCAGAAGGTAACTTTGTGGCTAGCTTGTAGGATACTGTACAAAATTTTTGGACCAATAATCCGCACGCGTAATCTCGTTTTCCAGGAAGAGGGAGAAAGTTACTTGTTCGCGTGTCAATTAATTACGGCTTACATACGTGAAACATAAAAAGAAAGTTGATAAGTCAGGTATTGTGCAGTTTCAGGAACTTCTATTCACTCCATTCGAGATTAAGACGGCCGTGTATATATGAGAAGCTATATAACATTTATCTACAGCATGTTCGGTATGACCTATCGGAAGCATATTCATATAATATACTCAGTACATGCAGTACGTCATCTATCGGCTTTGACAAATTGGACATGAAAGTTGTTAGTGCAAATGCTTATCTTGATGAATTGAATTAGACGGCTTTGCGATGATCATCGCTCTACTTTTATGTAGTACAACGTTGTTGAAATTGATTGATTTGTTGCAGTCGCCGCAAATATTTGCAAGCGTTGAAGCATGACAGGAGCACTTGGCAGTTTTTTTGCAGCAGAGCAATTAATCATGGCTCCCGGCTAAAAATAGTGGACTGTATTTGCTTTGGCATATACGAAAATAGACAAGCGTCAGAGAGACTCGATGTGTAAAATCTGAGAAGAGACTAAATTTTCATCTTGAAACGTCTTTAGTTGCATTTAGTTCCACTAATTTCAAAATTTGGAACTAATGAAATTTTTGTAGTATAAATATCCAGCTGGTGCTTTTTTGAAGAAGAATGTATCGAAATATTTACGACCGGAACTCTTCCTATCTTGAATGATTTATTGTCGTCGGGAGTGTTGACGTAAATGACTATTTGATATTCCAGTAAAGACTGTCAGTATTTTGTACGAAAATCGCTGGAAGCCTCCTACAGAACTCCAGTGTTGGTAGAGGCTGAATCATTTCGGCTCACATGAGCTCATAAGCGCGTGATACAAAGAAAGTACTGGCGTAGACGTAAGTAAAAAGAAAGCCTCGAGAGGTTTCGCTAAGATTCATACGCTCTTCTTCCTGCTTTCTTGTTTATGAATGAAGATGTGAAAAGGGACCGAATCGGATTTCGGGGCAAAAACGTTATATGATGCAATCTTTTTGGAGATTTCCCTCAATGTGCTTGGTGGCGGTGATGATACATAGGTAGTCTGAGTGAGTGACTGAATTCACTATACTTTGACGTAAGCAGCGAAAGATAAGTGGATACCGGTTCACGTTATGACACGGCACTTTGCGAAAGCGTGAAAAAGAATTCTTGCTGTGACAAAAACAATAAAGGCGGTCATCCACTTTTTCTATTAACTGGTGGGTCAGGAGACAGCGAGGAAGATATTGCCGATATGAAAGCGGTGGTGAGTCGGTGAGAGCGGCAAGTGCCGAAAAGCGTCGCTCCCACTGTGTTATCCTAATGTTCCCAGCTTTCAGCAGACACATTAACTTGTGTACATATATATACAGAGACGCTTTCTCCGTGAGTGATTTTCGTCAAGTTTCTTGAACTTTTCTCTGCTGTAAAAACAGAGTTTGTTATTTGCCGTCCACTTGCTTTTAGTGCAAGGAAATAAACGGATGGAACCAAAAAACATAATTTTAAAAAGTTACCAACTTGCTAATGCTGTTTGACAAGAGGATGGGCCAGCGCCATGCCAACAAAAACTAAGACCTACTTCCCCATTCAAGGAGCGTTGACAACTTTTCCGGCAGAACGGAAAACGTAAAAGCTCCAAGCCACTAACTACCCACTGACTCGGGACCTATGGAGCTTATTAAGCCCGAACCGTAGACAAAGGCTGGGCGATGTACATGTATATATACAAGTCAATGAATGTACATGTCCATGCTAACGGACCTTAATTCTGCCGAAAGGGCTTTTTACTCCAAGGCAAAAATGAGGATTTGGTAGGCCAGTTGAAAAGAAAAGTGAAAATACTGGTTTGTTAAATGAAGGCTTATATATGTGTTGCTGTAGTTTGCGGGGATCAAAGACCATCGATTTATTGGTTGAAACCATAGATGGCTGTGTATATACTTTTACAGGGAAAGTAATAGCTAATAGAGATTGATTGATGGTTGAGGCCGGATAGCAGTCCTCTCTCTCTCTATAATGATGGCTCTACGCCTTTCTGGAGTCGGTTCGTTTGATTGAAAATCCCTATATAATGATCAAACGACTTGAAGGTTTTAGTGTTGACGCTTATGTGGAGCAGCTTGCGCCCCAGTTGATGACGGGCAGTCACAGCATAAAATTCGTTTGAGGTTTCAGCAGGCATAATAAATTTTATGGAGATTTTATAACCTTATATTTATATAATCGTCATCGATCCCGTGTATATTTCTCCATGTAAACTGGTTCAGAAACGTGAGCAATGAAAAACAGAAATGCTTTTCATTTTTGTTCTCAGGTGATTTCATGTTTGAATTGATTTTCAAGAGGACTGTAATTGAGAGTTTTGTCGGAAAAGTAGAGATTGATAGAAAACTACTTTGGCTTTACTTTACCTTGGCCACAAACATGCATTTCTTAAAATCACGACACCATGCATTAATATCAAACATACAATGGAAGACGGGTGAATAATAAATGAATGCGTGACCTACACTTGAGAAGTAATATTGTAAGTACTGCATATATACGTGTGTGAATGGAGCTCAAAAAAAAGAAAGCCCATCTTTCTCTCGTTTTTGCTATCGTTGTATGTGCTACTACAGATATTATCAGCATGTTCTACTTTTTTGGTGCCAAAGGGAGCTTGGTAAATCTGGTTTGTACATCCAGACACTTTTATATGTTCTTCTTCTACTAAAAGACACTCGACAATAGGGAAAAGAGAAACAGCGAAAACGCTAAGGGCTGCCCTCGATCCCTCCCACTATTTCAAGCCTCGTGGCCATTAAGAAAATACATGGATTCATGAGGTTGCCATACGAGATAGCGCTGAAGGACCCATGCAAATGTGAAAGTCTTCTCGGCACTTATCCAAAGAAAAAGAAAGAAAGACGGCAGCGTCGTCATCATCATCTTTTGGTCATGAATAGACCGACACAGCTTGCTAAATTTCACACACCATTGCCTTTCCAATCCAACAACCGCAACAGCGCACCACAAAACACTGCCATGTGACCTATACTCTTATTCGCGGTTCTTCCTCTGTTCCACCAACATAAATATGAAAGAGAAAGATTATCAAAGGAATACCAAATAAAATGCTTCAATGGAGAAAGCTTACTCATTCACAGTATGATCCTTGAAAGCAACGCTTTTCGCTAAATCTCGTTCCTGTAAATGCTCCTGATTTCTGCTTGTTTAGAGGAACGTCAAAGAAGTTTTGCTTGGCAATTTGTCTTTCTGCTCCAATTAACAGTGAAAAGTAAAACTTCCGGTTTTTGATGGATCATGGCCGGAGATGCAACAAAAAAGGAGTTTTTTATAATTGAATGAAGAAAAATATCCCTGAAAATGTTACTAAAAATGCAACAAAGTGCTTTTGCACTTATGGGTTTTGGAAATGCTGTTAAAACAAGGGCAAAAAGAATTGCATGACAATATGATTCAAAAACGTGATCCCTCATCAAAGAGCTCTTGTATGACGTGTGTAAATGTAATGGAAAGCGTTTTTAATAAAAATGGCAAGCGATCATTTACAGGGAGAAAAAAGATTGATGACGACGGGTGCACATACTATTCTAGTGTAAATATTCTTCTCGATGCGGAAGCGGATGTGGGGCAGGAGGAATATTTGTCTTTTCATGTGCAAAAGTTTTGTTAATATTCGATGCGTGTGTTTAATATATTACAGGTGGAAAACTGTGTTTCGACATATGCTCCGCATGCTTGTGTGGTCGCCTACTCGGTCACGGATCGGCCCAGCTTCCGGGTAAGTCTCTTTGGAATTCCCTCCACCTTAACAGCCATAAAGCTTTCACCAACCTCTTTGTATATACATTTCCAGACTTCTGCTCAGTAAACCAACAAACTTTTCTTGCTTCTGAACACGTCCCCGTATAAGTATCTTTTTATAATGGTGTAGGGTTTTCTCAAAGTAATGCTCATGTCAAGAAACTGAATGTAGAATTTTTTAGCTGGTTTCTACTAAAGTCCCTCTGTCAATGTCCGGTTTTATTATTATTTCGTGCGGAAATGCCCGGCGAGAACAATGTCTGTCAGCCAGGGGCGATACCAATAAAGAATGGATATGAAGGAATATAATTTTTCATGAAGATGGTTGTACAGTTCCGGTGGTAGTTCAACGGCCGTAATAATAGCCAAGAGTGCCAATGTTCGGCAGTAAAATATCATATGCAGTTCGAAAAGAAGATGAGCTTTCAGTCATTTCAGGGCTTTGAGAAGATTTGGCAAGTAAATATGCGGCACATGATATGCTGTCCAGACTTTGGTAGCTGATCGTTACCAGTTTTTATTGCTGCACTGCTGTAGAATGCCCAATCTTTTGGCAATATCTAGTCTGAAAACATGGTTTCATGATACCAAGTTTGTACTTTGGAATGCAATATATACCCCTTTCCTGCATTTTTGCTCGTTTTCGGCTTTAAGAAGCTCAGGTGCAGTATTACCACCAGCACTTTAAATTGAGTTGCAATTTCGTGAAAGGATTTTAAAACTAGGCCGATAGTGCATTGTGGAGATGGGGCTGGAGATTAAAAACTTTGTTGCATGAATACTAATTACAAGGAGTAGAGACGAGTTTAAATTTCATTTTCTTTATCTGTTCCTGTCATTCGATCTACAGAATCCAAATTAAGAGCAGTAACAACAAGCACTAATGGTGAATAAAATTGTTTTCTTGTTGTTTGTTTGCAGACAGCAAATGAGATTCTTCGCTACCTGTGGCAAGAAGGAATTACTCAAGAAAAGTCAGTGATTCTGGTGGGAAACAAATGCGACTTGGCAAGAGCCCGCGTGATTAGTTCGCAAGGTAAGATTTTGTTGGCTCCTTTTTTACAAAGTAATCCACTTGGAAATAAATTACTCGCGTGGGACCTCTCGAACCATTAAGATAGATTAGCACAAGAATCTGCCTTTCTCTCCTTATTTTCGTTACTTCAACTGTACGAACTGAGTAGTGTCTTGTATTCATCGAAACTTGTAAACGTACACACGTAAAATAGTAAACCTTCAACGTTTCGGTTTTTCCTTCCACAATCTCAACACTATTTCTGCTGATAAATATTCGTTGAATTTTCTTGGCAATGTTTTGACTGACTCACAACACAACGGTCCGTGTCCCGGTCATCTGAAGCTTACATGAAGAAAAGCTCTGTTAATTGCAAACGTCTGATCTTGTCTGTTGATTCCAATGGTATCGAAGCTGTTCTAAGAAACCAAAAGATCCTTAATGAGTGTTTATGCTCAGATTTCCAACAAATATTGGCAACGTATCTCGCTAGTGAGTAAAAAAGGAATCAATCAATTGTGTATGCGAACCTCGTAGTAGTTGTTACTGCTTTTTGTGAAGGTTAGTTTGGTATTTGGGCGTTTTGTTGTAGAGGGTGACGAAATGGGAAATTGGTCTACAGACAGAATAGAAAGCGGAAGCTGCAAACACTTGACAGATTGCGCACTTGTGTGTTATTTGTTTTGGCCGTTGGTGGTGCTGGAAAGATGATCGAGGAGAAAGATGTTCATTATGAGACGCACGCACGGACTGGAAAACATTTATGTGTACACACGTACACAAGAGCAGCGCTAAGCGTCGTTGTCTCCAATGCAAACAACAGCAGTGTCCTTGAAGTTGAAGTCAAAAGGCTGGCCAACAAGGCAACAAATAACACTTTTTTCTTCGCACATCCACACAAGAGCCTTGGGGAAATTACAGAGATTGACTTGGCCGTGGTGAAAGTAGAAGAATCTCTCTTTCATAACGAGTGAGTTCATATCATATATAGGTTTCCCTCTGCTTTTTAAGGATTTGCCTTGGTCTTTAGTTCTATTTATATATATATATATATGTACAAGACACGTTTTGGAACTGTGACATTGCAGCAGTACAAGAAGCAAAAGCGTAAAAGTATTGACACGGTGCATTTCCCATTTCCTGTTCACCCGCGCTTCGTCGTAAATCTTTCTCCCATGGTAATTGTGTAACTTACCTGAGTGACGTCTAACGGTATTTACTTTATAGCTATGGTGCACACCAGGAATTTTATGGCAGCTACGTGGAATTTTTAGGCGAAACGATATTGAAAGTTCCAATTGGAAGCTGTTACAAGATCACAAAAAGTATATTCGCAAAATAAATCCCTATTGTGTTCATAGATTTTGCACAAACAATTTCACAAGCAATGTAGGTTGGATTCAAAATTAAGTTGCCCTATTTTTCCCGTGCTAGTCATGATTTCTTGTGAGCAATTATAAAGCGATTTCGCCAGTTACAAGTACCAATGATCCTTTTTTCAAATATTGAGTACCTTTAGCGACGTTTTCCGGATTAAACAAGGAGCTCAGACACTGAATTCTGCAGGTTTGTTCGAGAAAAATATGTATTCAAGTTCATTACAATAGGCGATCGCAAAATACTAAAATAGGAAAATGTTCAAGGATAGGTACAAGTAAATAAATTTTGTACTTTAGACTTCGGAGATTGTCGGTGAAATTGCATGATCCGATTACCGTTCTCCCTTCTTTAACTATCTGTACACGGCTACGGCTTGTTGGTTGCCTAGGATTTGCGATTTTTTGTCAGTGAATAGATGTGGCTGTCACAACATCAATTTACATGCAGACTATATTCATGAATACGGAGAGCGTAGGCTTATTTATGACGGTGGTCAATATCCGATCCAGATCTTAGGACGAAGAAAGGTTTTGCAAAATAATCCACAAGTCGGACACTGTTATTCTTTCTGATGCATAAAAAACTTTTTCGTTAACTTCTAACAAAAGTGTACTGGAAATAGGATCAGAAGGGATTTGTGGTTTGGATCAGACCACGTGGTTGTATTCATGTATCATGATTATATTTACATATTCGGCTGCTCACACAAAATGTTACTATGTACTTGGATTCCAACTTTTCTTTAGAGCTTTAATAATTCGAGAGTTTTTGATTATATACGGATTCGTTGTTAAGAGTGATGAAGGATTTGCTGATTTGAAATCTGAGGATTCCTATCTATTCGTGTAATCGGAATTTCGCAAGATAGTTTGTGTACTAGCTTGGCGGCACGGTTCCAGAAACGAGATACTTTGTACTTATCTCGTTTACCAGGAAATTCCTTCTTTCGGATGCTTTTAATCTAATTCTGCTGAACATTGGAAGCTGGTGCAGCGTAAGGTTTTGATAATGCTGTAGCAGCCTAAACCACAAAGATCTAGCAACATAAAAGAGCGGAGAGCTTATTCCCTAATTTAATCACCATACTTCTTCATATAAAAGTTGCGACGTACTAGATCGCATGCACCTCAAGTTATGTTCGCCATAATCTTGTTTACGGCTTTTTTGTAAGCTAAAGATGTGCACAAACGTAGCGGTCATTTGACTCACACAGGTGTTGAACTCGGTCGCTGTCCTTACCGTTTACGTCACAGAAAGTGAAAAGTAAGTTTCAGGTGACGGTAAGCCGGAGCCCACATGTGATCAGGAAAAACTTTTTGCGGTCGTCCACTATGCCCAAGAGACCTGTTCGAATTCAACTTGTTGTACACGCGACAAGTGCCAATTTACACTCGTGTATCTTGTGTTTGGTAAAGGTAAAGTAGCACAGTCTTGTTCATGCACGCAGGAACTGACGTCAAAAAATAATTATGACAAAGTTTCTTGACATTGTAAGACTTGCATGTTTATTTTTTGCTTCAGGTAACAAAAATAAAGGTTAGAGGACTCAGCAACTTCAAAATCTGATCCGGTGATGGACCAGCCTTTAATTGAAGTTGATAGAGCTCTTTGAAGAAGCAATATTTTGACATAAGCCCACTTGCAAGAGAAACATATATTTATGCTAGAATATAATAGTTTTATACTTCCGGACTGCCATTATATGTACATTCATGTGTTTCGTGCGGGTTCAATTCATGGATTCAGAAAACTTGCAGAGTCTTCTACTTCTATTCGTTGAAGCGAGTGAAATGAGAGGAATTCAGATAGCAGTTTTGTTTATATACTTAACATATTCCGTTGATGATTCTTCCTTCCGGGGGTTTCTACAATATTATAAAGTTGACACATGATCCATGAAACCCTTTGAACCCCACAAGTCCTTGTCTTGTGTAATGCTCGGAAACGAGGTAATTTATCTACACAAAATACACAAGTGCAACAATACTGCGAAACATTTATACGATTCAAGTACTGCTTTTCACGATAGCTACAACAACTACCTTCGAAGCAAATTCCTAAAAAGTCAAAAGAGAGCTCCAAAAGTAGACCAAGATTTTGCGAGTGCTCATTGTTATTCATGGTTTCACGTATGGCGCGTAACCAATGTTTACAACTTGTCTAGAACTTGCATACGGCGTAAAAGTACGTGACTGACTGCCGACTACCATGAAGTCTCGAAGCCCTCGGGTACGTCACCAACTTTCACCGCTTTCGGACGCATATCCATATGCAGAAAAACGTATACGGCAACCTGGAAAACAAAAACAATATTTGATCTTCCAGTTTTACTACATAATACGCAGAATATTGTATACGCATCTGGATCACACGCTTATTAAAATTATTCAGGGTCGGCTTTGTCCACATGAGCGGAGACAGTTTGCGAGACATGTGCGTATTCCATATCTTTCAGTAATATTAGAACACAGAAAGAGAAACGTTAATCATGTGCAGCTATGGTTAGAACAGTCGGTCAAAATTCCTTGACGTGTACAAAGCAACGGAAAGTTCAGTAAATATATACCGCAATACCACCTATGCAAAAGCCGAGATGCTGTTATCTACGAGATCTTCGAAAGTCATCACTCTTCCCATGCCTGTTCAGCCGTGTCTGCCAACAATAAAACCAAAGTTGCATCAACGGAAAGCCGTTAAATCCCGCCTGGAAACGATACTGGTGGCCTAGAAAAGTCGTCATGTGTTACGTGCATCGTATATCCACTGCCTGTATCGTTTGTTCCTCAGCAGACACTCTATTTTCTCCAGTGACTTGAATTTAAGCTAGTGTAAAAAATTTAGATTTTTCACCCATCTCTCCAAACTTGACTAGACATCTCATTCCAAATTTTTGACGTTGCGAACGATACACATTGCAAAATGAAAATGAGGTCGACTATATCTACGGAACAAAACTTGCTTTTTCCTTCCTGTCGTCCACAAGAGGCCTTACGTACACAGGAAGTATCCCGACTTTTGACGCAGTTTGCTTCGATGTCGCTCTGTTGTGGATCGTGTATAGTGTATATACTCGATAATGGTGCACGATGCAAAATAGAGCGGAAAATCTGCCTAGAGCTATCGGTGGCAAATCTGCTCAATCATCACATGCTCACCAGAGACAAAACTACTAGGTAGTTGAATGTCCCGTTTGTTATGACAAAGAGACAGTCAGTCGAGATACTGTATCAGCCCTGATTAGAGTGAAAGCCAAAGAAAAAGCAGTCTTCATATATTGCGTGATAAGAGAAAGGCAGCAGGCTTTTGGTACCTTCAGGGTGGCACTCAAGAGCCAATGAAACAAGGACAGACGGAAATATACGGGCCGTTCTAATACCTACCATTCGTGTGGCACTCGCTTCAGTAGCTTCAGACAATTATTTATACAACGAAACTGCATGTTCACTCAAGAGTGAAATTACAAGCCGTGTGAGTAATAGCGATTAGCGATTAGCAAACATGGATAGGTTATGACTTTTGTAGCCAGGGCACGGTATAACAAAAGTAGGTTTCTTTTGTTTGTTGTACAGCATTGATTCTAAAGAAAATTTGGACGCAGTAGGAAACCACGAATTTCCGCTCATTTCGCGTTTTCGCACACTGATGATTATCTGAGCAAAATTCGCTGAATTATGACACATGCATAATTCTATTGATGATCTGGTTGTATATAATTATTGATTAATTATGTTTGATTTGTGAAACTCACAATAGCGAGATTGCATTCCACAAATATGATACTGCCTATGACTACATTTTCTGCACAATAAACAAATCACCAGCTCAAAAACGGTGTTGCGTATTAGGATCTTCAGCTTCAATAGATGTTCACGTTGTGTTATTCCTAGAGATAAAGGTAAAACTCATTGATAAACTTATTCAAAAACGGAATTTTATTCTGGCCATTAAAAAATGTTGGTTGCCGAACATTTACAACTTATGCTTGGCAGGCGAAAAGTTTTTCTGGAAAGTAAAAGGCTGGAAAATATACAACTCACATTAACCTACTTGGGATAAAAGTATGTATTCATGTGTATAAGATTTAAAAAGAAATGTTGTTGGCGCACATTTGAATATGGCTTCCTCCGTTTGGTGCTGAGACCGTCCACGACGGCCGACCGTGTGAAATGGCTAATGTAATCGATACTGGGCCTTTTCACCCATGGAAATGAAAGTCTCCCGGGAGAATTATTTGCATTTGAATAGAAGACGTGCGAGTAATTGCCGGAAGCTTTTTCACCAAAACCATATGCGAGGGAGGAAACGGAAACTATACTTGCGTATCCGCTCTCGCCAGAAAGTCGGCTCCGTTTATATTCCTTCGTTCCGACCGACTGACAAATCCCTGTAGCAACCTCTTTCTGCCAAAAAATCCCGAAACGCACTCAATTATTCCGCGTGTTATCATGTCCATCGGAGTAGTGGGTGGGATACGGCCAATTGTGCTCTGATTGCTCTCGATAAACTTTTATGAGAATGCTTCTCACGCTCAAACTTGTTCCAGCAAAAAATTGCTTACAAGATTCTCCGCTCAGCATAAGCTTTTATGTAGGTTTACAACCACGTCCACTTTCACCTCTCGACTCCAAAAACTACAAGGTTTCTCTATATTCTCGTCTACTCCAACTGTCATATCTCCCCGGAGATCATTTGACACAATTGAATATACTTGTACAACGACAACATTTCTTTTACCGCCTGGCTTTTGTCTGAGAGTGTATTCCCTGTTTGTTTCTAACGGGAAAAATCCGCTTAACCTTGAATTTGCTGAACATTTTTGACGCCACCAAGGAATCGATAAACATTCTCATCTTACAAACCATTACAGCCACGGGATTTGGACTTTTTGTTTCCGGCTCACTCAATCGTATTCGACGCGGGGGACTAAGTCGTCGAGTACAAACACTTTCACTTTAAATCAAAAGGTTCTTGTTTCTTATGTAAGGTCAAAGGTTGTATGGACACTACGCAGGTCATGTGTTTGATTTCTTCAAATTTTAGGAGCTCTTTGAGTATTTCTATGCCTTCCATCTGCCGTATACTGACTGACTGAGCTGGAAATCAATATGTGACTTGACGTAGATTCATGGAACTTGAACTGAAGAAACTCGTGGGTTCTCAGAATAATAAACTTTTGCTTGAGTGAAACAAGTCATCATAATCATAACGGTAGCGGAGCAACCGGAATCAAAAATTAGGAAAACAAGATTCTCTAGGCTAACATATGTCACACGTCTATTTCCGGGGTCGAGGCTCTTGTTGAATCGATTGTAGATTACGCGGTCTGCAGTTTTCAGCAAAAATAATATTATTAAATTATACACACGGGTTTGCGAAAATAGTGTGCATAATGGTAGATTGTTGTGTCAGGTTGTGTAAGCCCCGAAAAACAGCCCAAGCTCACGTAATACCATGGGCAGAAGTGCAGGTTGAACTGTATTCACAAAAAAGAAAGTAAGAAACAAGATCTGGCTTATCCAAGTTACTTGTTAGCTAGATGGATGGGCTTCATGTTCAAGGTCGCTGCTTCTAACCATTCATGTAGCAAGATAACAAGAATCTCATATGCTGTGTAGGTGTCAGAATAAAGCATGACTGATTGCGTTTGTTTCCGTCCACATTCTCATTAACGCATGGTTTCTAGTTCGAGGGAAATTCCTTAATTACAAGATCCAATTTCAGCTTGACTCCTTCTCATTATGAGCACAAAAGGTTTTGTTACATTTCGTCGTTTTATGCTTATACAGTAAACACGTTACAGCTACAGCACAAATTCTTTTAACTTGAATATTTGATAGACATTGTTAAAACTGCAATTCTTTATTACATAATTATCTACTGACGTTAAGTAATATACGAAGGTCATGAACGCTAATTGGCTCCATAAAGTCAAGGTTTCGCAAGAACGAACGCAGCAGGGACTTGTTCGACGTAGGTTTGACTCGGGCGATTTTTCAGGTTTAGAGGTTTATATATCGGCAGTTGCAAATAATCTATATTGCTAATGTCCCTGTGCTGCAATAAGCTGGCGTTTCTAATCACGCAACCTGATCAACTCCAAATATATGACTTTTACCTATTATCATGCTTTGGAACAATACACTCCAAAACTACAAAGAATCAACTTTTTGATTGAGATTCTGTTTAACATGCTGTACTTGGGTCTACACTTGAATGCTCAGCAATATCAAATTAAAGCGTAAAAGTCACAAGAAAAGCTGAAAAGCGGCGTTTGCTGTCTTGAACAAAACAATAGATTGGATTTGTCTCAGGTGTAAGACGACGCCATTTGATCATATATACACAGTAAACACTTTTGCAGTCTTTGATCCACTTAAAATCGGTAGTAAACATTTCTACGAACACAAATCTGCTGATGAGAAAATTTACGCAATGTAAAATGATCAACTCTTGTTAGATTTAATGAGGGTATGCAATGTCGAGAGAATGAACTAGGATACCGCATTATTACACCTGGTCACTTTTCTTTATTACGTCACAAGACTTGTTACTGCGGCGGTTAGGGTCCTTACCTTAATTCAGCCTTACGTAATTTTAATAGCATCATTTCTGTAATCACGAATTTTCTTTCAAAAAAGATAGTTTCGTTTGTTGCGTTTATTAAAATGCACGCGCAGAATATTTGCGCACCGTCTGCAGTACAGGTAGATATTATTGGAATTCACAATCGGATATTTTTTGAAAAAGCACAAGGATCGTTCTTAAAAGAACTTTCTTTTTCGGAGCAGAAAAATATTTGACATTATCGCATTCATGTCGTATCTGCTGTCTGTTTGTCACAATCACCACATCTGGTGAAAAGAAAATATTTTGCCCTTCAACGTTGTGTAAGCGGGACAGGCCCATTTCAGTGAAATGAGAGAAGAGGTCCCGTCAATCTTTGTTTTTTGATTTATACCCTACCATTTTGTAAAATCACAACCGCAAACTCTCATGATCGTCTGGAACACACGCGGGAGACAATCAATTGTCATTGCATCCATTGAAAATACTGCTTCAGCGTCATGCGCTTCTTCAAGTATTCACAATCACTTGCTGTCGTCTAACAAGTTTTCAGCATGAGAGAAAGTTCTTGGAACTCTTCACAAGAAGACGCAAATTTTAATTCGAGAAAGTGTTTTGTTTTTAATTTTAAACAATTTTACTGGATTGATGAAATAGGCCAATGTCAAGAACACAGCAATGGGCTAAACTAATGAGAGTAACATCAGAACATACTATTTCAAAAGGCATTTTTTATGGCAAAATATGTCAGCGCTGGATATTTTTTTCGCAACAACTTGGTGATGCCACGTGAAGCTCTTAGAGAATGGCATCACGAGGCACTTGAGCATGGCCTCTCTGCTGATGTAGACACGGAAGTCGTTTTATAAACCTGTGGTTCAAGAGCATGCTCTCAAGTCATCATCAAGTTTGAAGATTCACCTTTTCTTGCTATCTTCTCTATAGTCATCATCTTGATCGAGCTGCCAACATTACCTACTTGAGAAATAAAAGTCGTCGATTTTGCATTATATACTTTCTGCAACTAAGCAATAGTCGAAAGGCACGTGGTTTTGTTTTATGCGTGTATATCTCCCTCTACTCCAGATTTTTCGCTCTTGTACGCGAAAGGGCCAAAGGTTTCTTATTGTTGTGTTGAGACAATTTCGCAAAAGTGCTCAAGTTTGCCAACGAGAGCGTATATCCAAATTTACATGTACGAAGTAGAAATGAATTGGTACGGGTTCACAATGTGGACAATGAAAAATATTCGTCTTAAATCTCCCTCTTTTTATTCCGCAATTCATCAAGCTTTCGGCTATAGTCTTCGTAATCTATGCAACTTGTATTCATCCACTCAACGTACTGGAGAACACAAAGCGTTCCTCTTGAAACTCATCTCGTGTTTAAACAGTACGGTTCTAGTAATTTAAATCACACGCGAATTTAGCTTTCTCCTCGGTCTCGCATAAAAAGAACTAGAAGAGAACTAATCTTGGACGAAAATTAAAAAGTCTAGAGAAAAACCTGCTACACAGGTACGTATGCGAAAAATGGAATTCAACAAATTACTTATTTCGGGGACAAAAAAGCTTTGGTGATGTTGTAAAAGCTAGTATACATTGCTTGCAATCTTCTGACTAGAAGAAAATATGCGTTCTTGTATAAACTACAAGCACCTCGTGTAATGTGATTGCTGCGGTTCATTCCACGAGAAAAATACGCGACAAGCAAGGCAGCTTTCCCTCCAAGCGGTCGTATTGTATTGTCTTTTCCCTGGCTTTTCAGAAGAGCTTTAGTTTAATTGGGTGGCGTGTAGAGCGGCTTTGGCTAAGTCTTTGTTGGAATTAGTGTAATAATTAAATGCAAGTGTGTGTGGTAAGGTCAGACGTTCTTACGGATGTAATCCCTTGTCGTAGGTTGAGACAGTGTTTCTTGCCTTACTCAACGAAGACTGCAGACAGTAATAGTATCGAGCCACCACAAACGTGTTTGGAGGAACAAACAACAATCTCGGAATATACCACCAGTCTGCATTTTCTTTCCCTTTGAATTTATTCCATAAAGTTCTGATCTTGGCCTCAAAAACTTTTTCTATCATCTTACTCTAGGCTTACCAATCACGCAATTTTAAACTTGTAGTATGGTAAAAACTGCGTAAATCAAAGGTAGCCTTCAAACCTGCAAAAGTTGTTCACTATAGACTTGCCTTTCGGAGTAACAATCTCTAGAATCGGTGAAAACTGAAGCAATTTTGCCTTTAAAGTATTACAAAATGCAAGATTATATGAACTTCCTCCATATGATTAGAATTCGAAACATCTACCTCAAGTGGTACTCCGACAGACACTAGTGCCAGTGAAGTTGCGGAGAAAAGGTCCCCATTTGTGGTTACATTAGTGAGAAGGCATTTACTGGATTTAATCTTTGGCTTGTGCTTCGGTCCCACGCGCCATCTAGCGAAAGTATTGTTCGCCATAACTGGGGAAAGCATTGAATGGAAAGGCAGTTTTATGACGTAACTCTTTTTTGTGTTTGTAGAGGGCAAAGCTTTGGCTTGTGGTCACGACTGCAAGTTTATTGAGACATCCAGCGGGATTCAACACAATGTGGACGAGCTGCTGGTGGGCATTTTGCAACAATGTCGTCTTCGGGAAGCTAAAATGAAAAAGGAGATGAAAGCCATGAACAAATCGGGTAAAAGCAAAAATAAACTTCATGGATCAAGAACTTCACTTTCGCTACACCTTGCAAAGGAAATCTTGGGGAAACTTTGTCTCCAAAATTCAAAATCAAAATCTTGTGAAAACCTTCACGTCCTCTAAAATAGTTTTTCTTGACGTTGACACATTGATTGTATATTTCTGGGCTCATTGGATTTCATTGACTCTACTGATTCTAAACGACGTTTTCACACGGATATATACTGTGTACAAATCTAATGTAACGTATTTACCTGGTGTGTAGGAAATGTATGTACCTCACTATATTCTGTAAATGTTATAATTATTCACTGAAATGTCTCTATATTCAGCATGACTACGGTGAAAAGTCTGGCGGTAAAAAAAATCATTCATTGTAGATCTAGCAATAGATAGTGGATCTAATATTAATTACATCATACAATTTTGATCACCCTGTGTCAGTCGTAAAATTTCCTCTTAAGCTCATTCCATCTGTTAGATTAGGGAATCGAAAGTAACTGTGTTATAAAACTCTTAGACGAAGAAAGTCATTGTGGTTTGTAGCATCAAATATCTACGGTACGAATCATGACACCAAAATTAACAGAATGACTGCATAGGCTGTAGAGACTGAAAGATTACCTAAATTTTTCGCATACCGAGAGATCCTATAATATACTTGTATGTATAAATTAACAGTTTAATCAGTTCATGTTATATATGTGTAAAGTGTAACGTACCGATAAAGTGATAGTGATACTTGTAAAATGTCTCAGTGTAACCTTTTTACTATCTTTGTTTGAATCGTATAGATTTATTTCTAATAAGGATTATTACATATATCACAGGGTCTTTTTAATAATTTGGTCATGTCAATTAAAGCATGACGAAAATGACGGCAACAAGCAGATCAAGCTGTGCTTGACCTTGGATTATTAGATATTGTTTGCGGAAAAAAACTTTGAATGAAAACATTTGAAGAAACTATGGAACAAAAAATAGATCACTTGAAAACTGCGATGCTTCAACAGAACCGTCGAAATTAATTGTATGTGTTTCTCAATGACTAAGACCTGTTTAAATGTATAAATCATGTTAACATTTATGATCAACTTTTGACTTTATGAAAGAAACGTATTTATTCATTGACAAGAATTGTCTCTTTTATCTTGGCCGAAACGTAGCTCCAGATACTTTTACAATGCTCTTGACGCATGTCACGTGTCTGGTTTTGTGCCATGATTAACATAACTTTAACAAATGTTGGTTGGTTTTTTGAAATATTTATGCTTCGCAAATTTTTGGTAATGGGCTTGAGCTCATGATCTTGACTATTCAATAAGTTCCATCAATATACCATTGCATTTACTTCACTTAAATTGAATCTTGCGAGTAAAGCTCGAAACAACTCTGTATGGCGTTTGTGAATCCCATTGTCTAAAAATAAAATGTTGAAATGTCTTACTACTTCTTTCTGGATTAACCACCCATGTAGGAGGCGCGAACGCTAACAGGAACAAGTTCGTTGAAAATCTTTCAAGTCTTCTTGTTTGAAGTCGAGCAGTAATGTGTATAGTGCGTACGTAGGTATCCATATATACTTGGGCAAGTTGCCTCAACTTACAACTTTGTTGACATTAGTCAAGTAGAAGAAAGTGAGATCATTTACTATTTGCGTACGTCAAAGTGGCACATGGAGATTCACATGGGATTTTAGTTTCGCATAGCCTCTACAGTTTGCTCAAACGCATTCAAGTGTTAAATCTCATTAGGTAACGCCGCCTTTGGAGGTGATGCCACAAAGAACTTTTTTATTTAGTTTTTATGAACGGGTGAAGAATGATTCCGGCTAAATTAAGCGTAAAGTTTTTTAAATGCTTGGGGTTTACTTGATAAGATTTCCCTCCCAGAATGGTCAATATATTTCTAGGTTGAAAAAGCTGAAGCTGCTGCTAGATTGGATTCTAATATATTTTGCAGGACTAGCGAAATGGTCTCACTTTCACCCGACTGTCGCAAGTTTCTTTGCTACAAACTTTCCCTTATTTACCTCATCAGTGCAAAAAGCAGAGACAGAATCACAGTTGAGAAGTTTGAAGCGGCAGCGGACGCTGGAAATTGTTCGTTAAAAGGTTTCATTCGACATGCCCATTCACAGGCACCGGAGCTGAAAATTGGGTAATTGCTCCATCTCTCCTCCTTCTCCACTCGTTTATAATATGTTCTTTTACACGCTTCAAGTTGGCCACGCAAACACTATGATGAGCCATAGCCAGCAGAGGAGAAAGCAAACAAGGCTCGGAAAGCTTTCCGTCTTTTCCTTCTTCCCTATTTATCCCTTTGTTATATCTGCCCATCTTTCAATACGGCCTTTCCATGAAGCATTGATTCCACACAAATACAACGTCAGCTGATAGTGTCATTCCCACCCTCTGCATTCATCAACGTTTACAGAGACACAAATTTCATCAAACCACCCGACCAAATTGTCCACAATCTTTTTTCATCCCGCAAATTAGTTGTTCGTCGACAAACTTTTTCTCTAATTTAAATTAAACTTTTTTCAACTTTCATTCATGACGAACACAGAATTTTTGTCCTGGAAAAAGAACAAAGTTGAAATGTTTCCCAAAGAAAAATAAAGAAGGCTTTTGCACTCGCCCGTTTTTCCCTCTTCAAATTACCTTTTTACTACATGAGGCTTAAAGTCGAGCCTTATCGTTAATTCCATCCTTCTTTTCAGCAGGATTAACAACGCTTCGTTCGGCACACTTACATGTTCGCCCAGTAAACGGTAATCTACACGCTCTCCATTAGCCAAGTATGCTCGTCGAGTGTCCAAGGGAAATTCGCTGATAACAACCATTAAATAGCCATTTAACCAGAGACAAATTAACCACATGCACCTTCTTCTGCTTTTTAGTTATCTTGTGACCACATCTTTCTGCAATGGTCACCACTGGCTTGTCACCACAGCTGCACAGAGTGGTTGGCTTCTATCCAGCTACGTGGAAAATTCATTGGGGGAATTGCCGAGATCACAAAATAGGATTTATAATAGAATGACAGCAACCTGATTACTCGACGATTCAAAACGGTGGATCACGTTACGAGTTTCATTGTCTCTTTTATCGGCCGGACAAAAGCAGAAACCGACGGACAAATGATCTTGGATTTCAACCTTTTGTTTTCGCATCAACGGGATAAACAACAAGACATTTGATCTCTGGCGGACAAGTGTATCTTGAATTGGTTCCTTTTCAACGCTGTATACACAAACATTCCATGTTTCGTCGAGAGAAGCTTACAATCAAGAACATTGCGACGCCCAAAAAATTGAGAGTTTAAACGGATCTACATTTTGATTTTTTACCATCAAATTTATAGCTTGCTCACTCAGGGATTGCGGACCGGACGAGACGTTATTATCTCTGGACTCACTGTTGCAATTTAGAATGGCAACCTGTTTCGCCCTACACTCATTAACCAATACATATAATCACTTTGCTTCCCGCATCTTCAGCGGCTATGTCAATATACCATAGCCTTTATGGACGAAGCGCAATCTAGTTCGGTAAACAACGTAATTGGTCAAGAACTTTATTTATTGCCTGCCGTTTGTACCAGAATGCTTTTTTGTACAAATTGCAGTGGAAGCAACGTTTGAAATTCCTGCAAAATCAAGTAAATTACTGATTAAAACAGAAACCAGATCAAAACTTTTAATCAGAGGGAAGAGCAGAAGAGAGGAGCAAGCAAAGAAATATTGCTAATGATTTTGCTCAGGTTAAATGTACGCTTTGGATAGTTTATCTGTAATTTAATTGTCAGTATTGAAAGTATAAAGCTTGAAAGGGTGTGCAGTAACTTCTGACAGTTACAGCGTATCGCTATAGCCCAAGTTCGTCTCGCCCATATTTCATGTCGTTTTGATCGTCTCAAATAATTTTGAAGGGAATATCATAACGAGTACTTATAACGGGCGATAATAATTCTCGGTAATAATAATAACATGATTGCTTGCAGTAACGTCAGCTTCCGATGCACTGATCTAAAGATGGTGTTAATTCCTATGCACAATTTCCTTCCCCTGAAAACCACGTTTTCGATCTGCGATAGTAACATGTAAAGTGCGTGGGAATTGACCACAAGATGACCGGAAAAGTCCCGTGATTCGATCGATGAGGCCGCGGTAGCAGCCAAAGATGATACGAAAAAATATGGAGCTGAAGCCAGACATTATATACAATGGCGAAGGTGACGTGGAAAATGAATGGGGCATAGGGCAACCATATAATTAAAATAATGTGGAGCTCTCATCTAACACTCCACCTACATGTGATTGATACGCCACCGATGATCTATTGTTTATAGGTCCAACAAGACCAAGTAATACATGCAAATCAGTTCATCTTCGATTTTATCAAAAGAAGAGCCAAGCAGAAGCATCCAAAGAATCGCAAACTCGTCTTCAACTCACCTGAGCTGCTGCTTTTTATTCTGCTTCTCGAGGTACGAGAACCCAAGTCCGATAAATACATTTTATGTAGGTATTATTAAACTCGATTTTTGATATTATGTTTGCAGCGACAGAACCTATGTGATCTGAGGAGCAAGTTTAATCGAGAGCAACCCATCGGATCAATGGTGTGAACTCTTGTTTGAGCAAAAAATTTAATTTACAAACGTTAAGAAATTGTACATTCTTGCCAAAACAAAATTCAACATATTTAGAACTCTAAATTCTGCACTACGGACCGTCCCGTCTCAGGTGTATTGCTGGACAATTGAGATGTTTACGTAAAGTAAGTTGGATTTTGTAATAATAAAATTAGTAATCTCTCCGTGTGGTCCTCTGTTTTATGCTAATCAATGTGAAACAGAAGCTAATCGGTTGCATCTGTGTGTATGTGTAATGTTTGCTTCTGATAATCATAATACACCAAGAAAGCGTCCAGCTTATTTAATCACCGCTTACCCCACTTGGCGGTGCAAGTGTCAAAAACAAAATAAATTGCTCATCGCGTACTTATTACAGG
>JAQGBJ010000137.1:0-62292 GCA_034698345.1 Sphaeridia pumilis
AAAAATCGAAGATGTACCCCTTAGGATTTTTGGCGATTTTTGGACGTCAAAAAACTTTTTGTCTCGGATCTTCTTGATACTTGGCACGATTGTTAAGGACCTTAAAGGCAATTCATACAAGAAGTCCGTTCCTCAAAATGTCCCTCCGTTTGGCCACAGCAGGGTCCCTTAGATTCCTTTCCCTATCTTCCCCATGTTAAATAAAACGTTTTTTGACTATAACTGGGCCTACATATTTCCAAAAAAGCTGAAACTTCTCAGGTGCATAGAAGAGACCTAAGGGCACCTAAAAAGTATCACAAGGGTCTCCAAGGGCCAGCCCCTTCAAAGAAAAACGGCATTTTTCCCTGCTTGATTTTACGATCTAAATCTAAACGGCACCACAGTCTGACACAATAAAAAAGTGAGCCGATATCCGACACTTTCGGGCACAAAATTCTAAAGTCGCCTATTTAGCCTTTAAATTGAAGCAGTATCTCTTCCAGTAGTGTTTGTGATCGTTTGAGTCGTATTTCTCATGATTTAGGGCGATATTCCAATGACTGCCACAAAACTGAAAAACCTCCAACTCTGGTTTTGTTTTGCTGTAAAACTTTTCAGTTTTCAATACAAGACGCGGTTGATGCCGTGTTTTGCAAAAAATGGTTGACCACGTGGTTACAGCGCTGTTGCCCATGGTCGGGCCACGGCTAATGGTGCCCATCATTTCCAAACATGGGTCACTTTTAGAGTGGAGTGGTTCTAGAAAGATTGCTTTCTTCTATTCTAGTGACAGATTCTTGTCTAGCTATATATTAGCGACATGTGTTCAATTATTCATTAGAAGATGGTATGACTTGTTTACTTGAAACTGTTGAAGTTGAAGACCATACAGTGACGGAACATACACTTTATTGCTTTTTCAGAACTTGATTTTCATTTGGAAAAAGCATTGAATGTTGGATGTAAGAAATGAGCTCATTAGAAGAAAGAATGCTACATATCTGTTAATGTCATTGGCGAAGTAACAATATCTAGCGGAACGGAACTACCAAGTAGCATAATTTCCTTGAATTCACTGTCCGCGCTGATCCAGTACAATCTTGCTGTTTGTGTATTGCAGGCAGAAGCTTTACCGGATGTGCATCGCACCTTCATTACCACTCGTAGTGCATGAATCGGGGCTTGGATAACTTGATCAAGGCCCTTCCTTTCAAGAATCAAGTCATCAAGTGAAGAACAGGCCATAATATGACATTGACAGTGCTGGATTGTGTACTTGGTTGCTAGACTGCGTAGAATGGTAAGTTTCGAAATACAGATTTGCTCTTAGTGATATTCAATAGCTTCACTGATTTCAGCGTAGCCCTGCTCATACTGGCGAAGACGCTTCTGAAAGCACATGTGCACCGACCACAACAAGAGTCTGAACCGAACCCGAATCTCCTAAAGCAATAACCTGTCAGTCCCACGCTGCGTTCCAATGGCATACTTCTTTCTTGGCGAAACACTTTTTTGAAAGACGACGACGTCGAATATTATTGGCATGTTTCGCCTTCCGTCATCATCATAACAACAAGTTTCTTGAAGCTTGAACAAGATGCTATTTCCTATATATCGCTCCTGATTCTTGATTCAATAGATGAATAGACGTGTCAATCATTTCTGGTACAGGGTAATGCGATAGATTGAATTGAACACGCGCTGAATTGGCAGACTTTTACGAGTAGTAGGCAACCCAGTTGTACTACGAGGTCAGAACAGAATCAGTTTTCCATCCGACTTTTGACGTTGATTCAATTTTGTGTTGGTGTGTGACGTTCCAGTAATGGGCGGCAATTGTGCCTATTTTGGATCTTGTTTTGAAGAAATCTGGTCCATTATTCACGTCCACGTGCTTAGAATCCTAGAAATGAAAAAAGGGGAATTCAAGAGTTAGTTGGATCCTTTGAAAAATGAGCTCGATTACTACAAACATTAGTGTTTAAGCTGACAAGTGAATGATTGCGACCATCAGGGTGTTGTAAAAAGTTGGTTCTTTTTCATGTTTAGCACATACAGAAAGGTTCGAATCGGACGCTAGACACAAAACTAGATCTTTCAAAAGTGTAAGAATAAAAAATCCTACAAGAAAATCAGCAAATGTTGACACGGAAAATTAGAGCTGCTTTTGCAAATCCCGCCTTGAGTTGTTACGGCTGGTTGAAGAAAATCATGTGCATCTACGCCGTTTTCAAAGGTAAACAAAAGATCCTTGAGGTGCTGCTGTCAAGTGTGTGCGAAAACAACGTAAATACAGATTTTGTTTTGAAGAAATGTATTTCAAGATTCTTGAAGTTTAACAATGTTCCGAATTGTTCAAAGACATTATTTTTTGGTGCTACTTGAGGTTTGTTGTTGTGGCATTAGTTAACTTTTTCTCAAATGAAATTACCGAATGTTAAGAGTCAAAGAGGTGACAAGTTAATGAGACGGCAAGCTAAGACCGCAAGTTTCAAGTTAACCCCAAGTGAAATAATAGTCCTTTGTCGTGACTTGAAGTGGAAGTGAACAAGGTCTTTTGAAGTTACTTTGGACAAATGGAAAAGTTCCATAAGTAGATGCAAAGAGGAATCTAGAAAACTTGTGTTCTTCTTCTTCTTGTTTGAACTGTAGCATACAGTGTTTCAGCTAGTAGCGTTACATTCATGGTGCTAGCTGGTGGATCTCTATATGAGAATTCCCGAAAGCGGGTAATAAGAAAGGTTAGAACCCGCCGAAATTCGTCTAGTTGGGGCAGCTGAAGAAAGAAGAAGGCGAAAAGTGCAAGTGTTGGTTGGTTAGCATGTGTGCATGAGGGAAATGAAACGTGTGTAGTGCCTGCAGAATGATAATGTTGGTTGAGTGAAATTTATGAGAGTTGCAAATGAGCCTCCGTCTTTTGCTTCTAGTTTCATAAAGAATCCTTTGGGTCTAGTGTTTACTAGAAGGTTATGTCGTGGCATATGATGTGGTGGATCTAGAAAAAAGAAAGAAGAAGGATTACTTGATTTTTGTAAAAGAAATGCGTCAAAGTCGTGAGGCTGTAATGTGGTAAATAAGTAGATTCAGCAAGGAAATGTGGGATCATGTTCATGTAAACAAGTGGCTCTGACTCAAGTCTAGAGTCTGAGGCACTTTGTCCAATTGCTTGCTCAAGACTGGGCGGTTGCTAAAGTACAAGTACTAACCGCGGTTCTTTTTTCTGTTTTCCAGGGAATGATACAACGCCACTTGTCAGAATTATGGAGCCTGAAGTACACACAGTCCTGCTGGACCCAGACTTGCAATTCGGCTTTGGCTGCTGGACACAACCACCACCACGACCTCTCGTCGTCGAAACTCGTTTACCTGCACAACATTTGCTCACAAGAAACTACTCATCGTCTAGTATAATGAATCAGACGTCTTCAAGACATCGGTCTAGGATCAAGAAGCGACCTCTGTCCTCTTCACTATCCCTAACGCAGCATTCCTCGTCATCGTCGTCATCAACCCTAATACGTAGTCCTTCATGGACCTATCATGTAGTCGTCGTCTCAACCCTACTCGTACTGTTAGTCAGCAGCAGCTTTTGTGCAGCAACTTTGGCGGCCGCAGCAGCAGCGTCCAATACCGACGATGGGCCTTTGAGCACTTCAGGAGACCCAATCGGCTCAGCACCAGCCTCAGCAGGATCTCAGCCTGTTTTAGAGAGTAACAAGTCTACCATTCCTGTCGTCATTCCTGCAACAACCTTGTCTTCAAGTAAACTATGGAACAAGGGTCATGCAAGTGGACATCATCACCATCACAATGGAGGCTGTCGAAGGTGTGCGTCGAGTGGAAATGTCAACCCTTTGATACTGCCCTTTGTTCAAGGTGAGACTATTTTCCACATCTGCAGCTACTTTGAACAAGACTTCTCGCCTGGAGGCTTTAGACATTGGAATCTGTAAATCACCCAATCTTCCGGGTTAGTTCCGGCGAAGCCTTGCGGCGGCTTTGTAACTGTTTTGGTGCTAGCGAAATGTGTAGCCTGCGGAGGTTTTTGATCCAATAAGGTCTTCTAATGGTTTCTACCACGGGGAACCAGGTCGATCTTGTTTTGTTGCCAGTGTATCTGTGATCTTGAAAACTGTAATCATGTTGGAGAAGAGTCACAGCAGTTCAGCTTGGGATCCTATTCGGAGAGACATCTAAAATTTGCAGTATGCCGAACTACTAGCTCCAACTGCTTGATGCAAGAGCACGAAAAAAGTGATACAAAGCCTGTTAGATGCATAAAACATGTTGTGTGGACACCAAGAGGTTGTATAAGAGGCTTTAGTATTTTGTCGCTTTCAAAGCGTCTACACATATAAAAGCGCCCGCTTCAACCACCGACCCAAAGCCCATAAGCGTGTTAAGAAAGTTATGACAACAAGAAGGCTTAAGGAGCGTGTGTGTGGAACGTGGAAAGAGACTCCAAAAGAGAGGACTCTTTCTCTCCAACCAGCTCACAGAGCCATGTAACGAAGTAACCAACGCTCCAAGGGACGAGAGTTGTGCGACGCTGCCGGTAGGTGGCGCTGGGAGTTGGTTCCCAGTTTACGGCGCTTCTTATTCCTCCCTGGACGCTGCTAGATCAAAATGCACTGCTGACTCGTCATGGCTCTGCTTTTATTTATTGTCAGTGTTTATTGCCGTTCCTTCAGTATTTGTTGTATTCCGACTGTTCGGAAGATTGTTTCTTGTAAGGCTTTTTCATCGAATCTATTTCCTATTCCTCAAGAGCTAAAAGTTTATGAATTGGCTTCGAATTAGATATATTGAAGAACACAGTATTTACACTTCAAGACCGACTTTTCTTCAATTATGTTCGACATCCCAAGGCTTTTCTAAACGGGTTTCCCCGCCGTTGTTGACTCTGACTGACTGAAAGTTTAGCTTGTTTGCGAGGCAACATCTTGTTGGTGGGATTGAAAGAAGCTAAAATTGAATTGACACAATTCCGACTATTCGAAAGAGCTATTGGCATCAAGCGATTGTATAAATTGTATTTACTCTTCTTCCTGAATTCACCCCCTTAACAACAAACAGCCGTGAAGACGGCAAGTTTCCCGGGTTTTCAATAGCAGGCGGGTCTTGTTCGCTAACGGAAACAAAGCGTCAGTCTCCCGTTCCCTCTTCTTTCTCTCTTTTTGAAGTCGTAGTCAGGAAATTGAGCAAGTAAGAGATTGAAGGAAAGCTTGTAACGTAACAAGAACAAGCTGACGGACAGACTTGTCTCTGCCCATGCATTTGTTGTCGATAGACAGCGGAGTAGCTCTTCTTCTTCCTATACACGCTTTCATAGGTGAAAATCCATTAGAAACTAGGAGCAGGAAGGAAGGACGCTGATTTTGTTGTGCGCGCTGGTGCGCTGCTGCTTGCTAGTAGCCATCGGATGAAACTGGGCTCATCTTCATGTCTTGTCTTTCCCGTTTCAGCAGAGGTTCCAGCCAGAGGATGCAGAATGATGATGGACGAGGAGTAGAAGCGGAAGAGAGTCGGGGGGTGGGGGTGGGAGCGGGAGGGATTTTTGCAAGGCGCTGGGAAAGTTGAGGGTTCAGTTGGAAGCGTGGAGTTGCGAGGGAGAGACAAGTGGTTCTCGAGTGAAAGTTGAAGAGGGAAATCTTGTGTGGTTAAAGAAGCTGAAGAAGGATTTTTCAAGTTTCTTGCAAAAAAGCCTGAGGCGTATTTCTAGTGTCTCATTGAAAAAGTGTGAGGTTTGGGGGAAAAGCGCCCTTACTTGCCCCCCCCCGCGAAATTTAAAAAAGTTGAACGGCATTTAACAAAGTACAGGGCGCTTAAGCGCTTAGAAGCGTCCAAGGCTATAAGGAGAAGGTGAAGGTTGAAAATTGGGCTAAGTGATATTGATAGAAGAGAAGAGTAGCGGCCATGAAGCAAGTTGTAATCAATTTAAAAGTGTTTTCAAAAGTTGTATGCTTGTATATAGGCACAGGCTATTGGATAGAAGCGGAAGCGTTTGGAAAAAGAGTGTTTGTGTGCGGAAGAGACATGTCAGTGGGCTGAATGATTTATGTGACGTGATATTTTAATGGCGCTGATTAAAAAAGGTCAGATAATAGGCGGAACAAATGGGTTTTGGTTGAGTAGAGACGCGGTGGTTGACGTTGTGTGGACAAAAACAAGTGTCCAAGATAGCGGTTAGCACGTAAAAAAGACGTGGAGAAAAAGGGAGAGAAAGTGGCTATGAAAGAGAGGCTATGGAGAAAGATAAGGGAAAGAAGCGAGGAAATATGAAGGTTCAGGACTTTCTTTGAACGGGTAAATGGAAGAGGTTTTGTAGGTTCTGGTAATGAAGAGAGGATGAAAGTCGTGAAAGTTTGTTGATGATCGAGAAGCTTTTTGATCCACATGTAGTCAAGGAATGACAAGGAGAAAAAAGAGGGAGATTAAAAGGTGAATCTTGTCACGTTTTTACGGCGTGGAGAAAGTGTAAAAGGAATTAAAAAAGAAAGTTGATATCAACTTGCCAGTCTGAAAAGGTTGGAGAAAATTGAAACGCTGAAGGTGGAGAATAATGTTTCTTGATTTCCGAGGGTTTGTATGTCAGATATATAGGATTTAGGATTTATGAAGAAGAATATTTTTTGGTATGTGGCATTTGAGCATGTGGATGATGGAAAGAAGTGACATGTGTGTGTTTGTGGGATTGTTTAATTAAATTTTGTGACGAGCGGTGGCGCCTCCTGGTGTGTGGTGTCAGGTGCAGAGCGAAATGGAGATTTTGCAGTGGTTTTGGTATGATGAGATGAGGTTTGGGGAAGAGAGCAGAATTGAATGTAATTTTGTAGTATTGAAGTGCCGTTTAGATGTAATTTGGAAGAGGAGGGCTGTAGCATATAGAATATCCGATATTGCTATGAGAAATTTAAAATTTTGACAAAGTGTAGCCACGTGACGTTTGATAATGTGGTTTTTGAGCAATAGCAGTTTCAAGCAGTTTGAAGAAGCCATTTTATAGAAGAGGTGCTAGAATTGGAAAGCTGTTTGTAACAGAACAGACACAGATGGCTACGTTGTTGAGGATCTGAAAACAAGATGTAAGATTACACATGTGAGTGTGTGTGATTTAGCGCCATGTTTATTTTACCCGGGTAAATTATGAGGTTTGTACTACAAGAAACGGGACGTTTCTTCTAATGTTCTTGTTATCGAAGCGTGGGATCTGACTTATGGGGCACGTGGAGGTCGTGCGAAATTCTTTTCTTTAGAAGGCAACAGGGCAGGCAGATGAAAAAAAGTAATTTCCGTATATGTTTTAGCTACTACGGTTACACACATATGTCATGACTTTTTATAGAAAAGTTTTGAGTGAAATTTCAAGAAAGAAACTGACATAAGTTATCAAGTAAATGCACGTGCTTAAGTGAGTGAAAGGTGGGCGAAGTTGATGTGAAAGCATAGTTAGTAGGGCAAAAATCGTCATGCCTACCATAGAAAAACCAAAAAAGTGTGTTATATGTAGGCGTTAGAATTGTTCGAAGAAAATCAGTCAAGTTTTAGACAACTTTTTTTGTTAGGGTTTGTAGAAGAAGAGTTGCGGCTGCAACATATGACTTCTATGATAGAATCGAAAAATTTGAATTACAACTACAGAAAGAATACCGCGTGGAGACATTTGTAATAATGCTATTGTTAAATGCCGTTTAGATCCATTTTAAATTTCCCGCCTCAAGTGGGGAGATACCATTAGCTTCATCATTTTCTATTCTAGATCGGCAGCGCAGGTCCTTTCTTTAGGTTCATCTCTGATGGGTTGAAAACCTCGAGTCCTTAGCCATTGAAATTTGTTTAAAGAACCATCGAGTAAAACTGCAAGAGAAAATCTTTGCTAACTCCTACGTCTGTATACAGTGGGCTGTGTGTGAACTTGTGAACTACTTTAAGGCGGGAGCCCTTTGAGGCTTGACCCTTTGAACATGATGTTGGGAATAGCAGTCGCTTGCCTTGTGATATTTCTCCTAGTTTTCATAATTTTGATAATTTTCGCCGGTCAATCCTTCAATCCTTCTGGAAGCCATATCAAAGCTTGAAATTTTCGAGACCAAATAGTTGGCGGTAAGTTCAAACATGACGCTTTACAAGGCTCTTCAAATAGACGGATATTCAACTAGCGACCTTAATAAGACAAAAAAGTCTATTTTATACGCATATATAAGTGTTGTATAACAAAGACTCTTGTAAAAGTATATGCATAACCAGCGTATGCAACATGGCCGATGAGTCTTGTAGAATTCATGTACCCTTTGTTGTACAAGGGCTGACAGTGAGTCAGTCAGATGCGGTGGTTGCATACCGACAGATACATGGCTGGAAGCGTTGCCTGCTAGCGCTTGCAGCGCTAAATAATCTTGGCTCTATGGAAACCAGCATGTAAAATCAGTGTTTTTGAGTAATAGCGCTTCTAGAACACAAAAGCGCTTGTATGCATGTAACCTCTTCTTTGACAAGGCGTCTTTGAAAGACGCTGCTATGTAAACAAGTTTATGAAATTAATTCTAAGGAACTTGAAGCTTCCCAAGCTGGAGTGGAATCTCGGAATTTTAGAAGATTTATGTACGTAAACATTTGCCATGTACTTTACTAACGGAGTTCTTAGCGAAAGCGAGATCTTAGATTTTTAGGAGTATCTAGTGTTTTCAGCGGTGTTGATGATTCAAGCTGACGTGCAATTATAAAGTTGGAGGGGAAGCAGATTCTTGAGAAAGAAGAAGAAGAGTTTTGGAGAAATTATGGAGAAAATTCTCTGAGGAGTTGGTAAACGCTTAAGCGAGGGGGAAAACACAAGAGAAAATCCTCAAAAAAACGATTGTGTTGGTATAAAACTTGCTCTTCATCATAAGAGGCATTTGGGCTCCTTGAGAAACCAACACTTTTCATCGTAAACGCTGGAGCGCTGAAACGCTGCTGACTGATTTGACGTGAAAGCGAGAGAATTAAGTGGTGGAGATGAAGAGAAAGTAAATTGAGAAGATGATGGGAAGGAAAGCGGAAATGTAAGGTGGAAATGTTTGACGGAATGTAAATATCAAATACTGACTGACTGAGAGCTAGAATTTCTAGCATAGACATTCAGGAAACTAGGCGACAGAATCAATGAGAGAGAGAGAAAGCGCTGCGGTAATGGAATCAAACCAAAGCGTATATTGGACAAGAATTGAATTGTTGGAGCGAAATAGTGTGTCTAAGGTGCCTCCGTCCGCATGGTACATTTGAGGCACACTGTACAAGCAAAGGTCAAAGCATTACGTGTACTGGAGGAGGAAAGAGGTAATAAATTTTCAGTGCTGATGAGTGTGTAGATGGCGCTCCAGGATGTTCTCCCACAGCCTCTGCTCGTAAAGTACTTTGGAAAAGTATTGTAATTTGGCGTAATGAAAATAGTTGGCGATTCCTCTCCTGTTGACGATAGACTGTTTGGATTTTCATTAGGAGAAAGTGGTGTTGTTGTAGTAATTTGTTTGTGTTGGGGTCGGGTGAGAAAATACATGAGAGAGAATTGTGAAATATTGGAGAAAGAACAAAGGTATGGAAATGAAGAGGTTCATGTTGGCGACAGGTCCTATGAGTGCGGATGCTGTGCTGTATGATGACAAAAGAGAAGAAGAAAGATTTTCAGAGTTTATGAGGACGGATGCTATTCTGTGTATTTGTATTAGGAATCCATATGAAAAGGATAGAAGAAGGATGAGAGTTGCTTGATGGAGAGCGATTGTGGCGGGGGCATAATTTGATTCACTCAACGTGAAGTAGGGAAAGTTGAGGCTGTCATAGACTGAATCGGAGCGATGAGCCATTAGAACAAGGACGCATGTGCTGCGCAAAAAGCTGGATTTTGTTCTAAAGTTTTTGAGGCTACAGCGATTGGCAATTGTTTACTTCGAGGCGAGAACAATATCAGTAACTTGATGAACAATGAAATCCAAGTACATGAGGTCAGACTCGCGCTCAAACGTATGAAAGCTGCCGACCTGAACGCCATTGGGCGAGATTCCTCGAAGTCTTCGGTCGAAGGAGGCGTCGCTAATTTCGATTAGCCGGCGTAACTCCGCTTTGGCCCTTTGAAGGCCTGTGGTGACTTCGTAAGCGCGGTAGTAGAGCGCAGGGTATCCGAGAGCGTTGACAAGGCTCAAGTACCACGTGATGACGAGTAGGAGCCAATTGCCACTGAAGTTCAAAATAATCACGGCTGAAAGGGATGAAATGCTTACAGTGAGAGTGACACATTTGATCACAAAAATGGCTGTGGAGTTGCCAAAGTTGAAGAGGCGAATGGCGACTAGTAGTTCTTGAAGTTCGCTGCAAATATGTTGCGTTTGTGGGCTGTAATAAAATTATTATGAGAACCGAAAAAGTGCATTGAAAGAAATAGCGAATTTACCTGTTCAAAAGATGTTTCATGACGCTTGTCCACGTTTCCAAAAAAATAATATGCGAGAGGCAAATATTGCCAATTATGCTCGTAACGACCAAATACGACCAAAAGTCGGCGACGGTTGAGGCAGCGACAAGCGCGTAGTAAATGGGACCAGGGGTCACAAGGCCTGCTTCCAGCGCCCAGTCGACGCCGAAGCGGAACTGAACGGCCAAGTGTGGGTTGAGTGCTAGCAAGGCGCTGATAGCGATGTTCAAGGCGAGGACCGATGGCATTAGAAGGCACATGAAGGAAACGAGTATTTTGGGCGATTTGACGGTCGATTTGTGTTTGAGAACAAAGTTCCATGTGGTTGTGGTTGCGAAGCAACCGGGTTCGCAGGTCAGAATCAGGTATCCGAAGCAGCCTCCGGTTATAGAAGTGGCGATGAATACAATGTAGAGGGGTGAATAAAATGGATTCCAGTGTATGTCGAAGATGAGGCTCAGAAGAACGGCGGCGGTGTTGAAAAGCGCGCGAAGGCAAACGATGCAGAGAGTTGCGGGCCAGAGGGCGCGCTTGAGGTGACTTTGGGCGATGGAGACTCTTGTGGCGGGAGCGCCTTTTGGCGCTCCCGTGAATAAGGAGAATAGATGCAGTTGCGTTAGATTGAAGACGACTGCAGTTTCGAAGGTTGCTGAAGCGATTCTTTGTCGAATGTTTCGGAGCAATTTCATGTTGAAAATGGTACTGTTTGAACGATGCTTCCGGTTCAAAAGTGCGGGCAAACTGACATGTTTTTGGGTTGTGTTTTTGTTTTTGGTCAATATATTTACGTGGTCAACTTGATTGAAAATTCCGAGTAAACAACAGCAAACATCGCAGTATAGGCGTTGACAATTCTGTCAGTGGATTTTCTTCGACTGTCGGCTTGAATATGCCGCCCATGGGCTGAAGGCAACGAAAACATTGTAGCGAGCAATGTGTGTTTTCATAAAATGATTGACGGATTTTTGCTCAAGGTCGATTAGTATTGGACAGGTGGTGAACGAAATGGAAATATTTAATCAGCTTGAGGAATCGAGACGACGGATGCATGTCAACAACAACGATTCGAAATCGATCAACTTATGGTTAGGTGGCGCTCGTGGCAATAAAAACAAAACTAAACCAAGCGATTTTTTATATCTCTTTCCAGATGACCTAGTGGGCGGTGACAATAATGAAAGCCAAAGCGTGGCCTCATCATCGGACGTGAATGCGTCGGCGCAGGAGCATCAGGACGAAGAGGGAGGCTCCTCCGCTTCGAACACAACACAAGTCCAGCAAGAAGATGCCGCAGATGCTCCACTGGCCTTGCCGTGGGGGGAGGCGCTAAGGTCAGAAATGGGAGGAGAAAAAGCTCAAGAAACTGCCTGTAAATGGGTAAATTGTAGTACTACTCCGGTCGGAGGTCAAGGAGGAGGAGGAGGAGTCTCAAAAGGGTTCCACAAGAAGAATAAACTCTTCAGTCTTGGTAGCAGCAACAATAATAACTTGAGCCGGCAAACAGAAGATGGTGGTAGCAGCAGTAGCATCAACACGAATTACTTCAGTAGCAGCAGCTCAACAAAGGGATATATCAAGGGAAAAGGCGGGGCGAGGTCAGGAGGAGGAGGAGCTGCATCAGCTCCAACTCCAAGCAGCAACGATGCCTGGATATCTTCGTCTTCCGCTGGCCCCGAGACGCTGAAAAGTCGCAAGAGCCGTGACCAGGCTCGGAGGGACCTTTCGGCAAGGCTGAGTTCGTTGGCAAATATGCGGGGAGCTAGTACAGGGGCGAGTTTGGTTGTCGATCCGGAAATGAATCTGAACAGTAAGTTTTGATACAACTTTTTAAAGATTTCAAAGAGCGGTTTTGAAAATGAGTACTTTTTTTCGACTTGCAGCTGGTTGCGACCGAGTCTTCATTTCCGGAAAAGACGGTCTCAAGAACGGCACCTTTGAATCGCCCATCATCACTGCCGAAGATGGTCACTCGCTCCAATGCGTCTACCTTTTTGTCGCCAAGCCTAACGAGCGGGTCGAAGTGGTCTTCAGAGAGTTTCATGTCCGGGGAACGCCGCCAGAGTGAGTTACTAGTCCAGTGATTATTGACTGAGAAAAAGGAGTGTTTAACGCATGTATTGTTTGTTAAAGGTGCGTTCATGAATACGTCGACATTTACACTGAAGTCGAAGATATGGACATTTCGGACCTGATCACGACGCCATTCAGTGGCCGCTATTGCGGCAAGATTCCTCCCCGAAGACGAATTTCCTTGTACGGCGGTATCGCCATTGGCTTTTACACTGACAAGAATACGACGGAAGACTTGAGTTTTCGTGGAACTTTTTCCTTCTTTAGTGAAAGTGAGTTTAGGCTTTTTGTAGACTCCCGAGCCCAGACAAGGAAGCTAGCTATAGTAGATTCTAATGGTCCCCAAAGGCCAATTTGTGCCTAAAAGATCCATGTTAAACATTCCGGGGATTACCCGCCCAGATGGATCCTCAGGCATCCTCATTTTTGGCGGCAATTTGTATCTGTCTGGAAGAAACCTTGTGCTCGGATCGAGTACTAGCAAAATTGTAAAATTTATATGATAATAATGTATTATACTATGTGTATTTACAGCCCGATACAACGTGGGAACTCCTGTTCCTCGCACCTTATGCAGTTACACCATCTACGCTAAGGAAAAACGACAGGGGGATTTGATATCGCCAACGTATCCGGGAGTTTATCCCAAGGATTTATCTTGCACTTACAAATTCATCGGCACTGAACAACAACGACTGAGGCTTGAATTCCGTGATTTCGACCTTTTCTACGGCGGATCTCAGTAAGAAGACTTTCTCTCTTCTAGCCCAATGTTAGACTGCTAGAGACGTGAAAGCTCACGGGGGGATTCTAGATTTGATGTATTTAAAGTCTTGGGGGATTTGGAAGGATTTGTGGTGTGGGAAGCTTTTGCAATGGAATAGGCCGACGAAGGTGTCAAAAGCAAACTATAGAACTGTATGGGAACCTGCTAACGCTTTTGTCTTTTTGTTCTAGTTGCCCATTCGACGACGTCAAAATCTATGACGGCCAAGACGTTTCCGCCCCGTTGATCGGAACTTACTGCGGCCAACAACGCAACTTGGTTGTGTACTCGAGCTCTAACCTCCTCCTTGTTACCTTTTCGACGTTGGAACGAAACACTGAAGCTCAAAACCGAGGATTTAATGCTATTTGGGAATTTTCCGAAAGTTTTGTAAAACTTGGTAAGAAGAGGCAGCCCACGAATTGCAAAAGTTTATGAAAAATTCACGTGCTAATCACTAGCCGGTTTGAACCTTTACAGATTTCATCAAAAAGAACCAAGGCGAGCATATACGTGGAAGCGAGTGCGACCAGAGGATTCTGTCGACAGGAACTTCGGACGGGAATGTGTATTCGCCAAATTACCCCTTTCCATACCTCACAAAGATTGTGTGTCGATACTTCATTTATGGACTTCAGGATCCACAGCATTTGGAGCGAGTTCGCATTGACTTTGACAAGTTTGACGTTCCGTCGAATGCGAATACAAGGGCTCATTCTGAGGAAGACGAGAGACATTCGAGAGGTGGAGACAACACACCTGCCAAGTGAGTAAAATCCAGTAATTGAATAAAGTTGTGAAGAGTTGTTTTGAGAACTTGTGAAAATTTTACAGGTGCGGAGATGGATTTCTAAAACTTTTCACCAAACAACAAGAAGCTTCGAGCTACGATAAAGCTGACTATGAATTTTGTGGAAAGGATGTTCCAGCCGACGTGGTGTCAGATGGTCCGAGACTTGTCATGATTTTTAGCAGTGGGGATATCCAAGGGTCGGGGTTCAAAGCAAGATATGTGTTCGAAACTGGTGAGTTTTGTGACAGGTGTGAAGGTGCTTGTGCTATAAAAAATTAATACCTTTGGAACAACTCTATCGTTGTGTGTAGAATACCGGATCCCTGGAACAGCAGCACCTGACGGCTCCTGTAGATTTTCGTATACCAGTTCAACAAGAAAGCGTGGGGAGTTCAATTCGCCGAGGTTTCCATCAAATTATCCATCGATGATGAACTGCACCTTCATGTTCTTGACAGAGATTGGTGAACAAGTTCGAATCGTCTTTGACCATTTCAAGATCAAGTCGGATAAGGTGAATACGACTGGAGGTTCTTATGGGTGAGTTTGCTATTCCAAACCGAAGCTGTCTTAAGCACAGAGGTGATAATCGAGATTTTTTGTATAGTGACCACTGTCAAGAGGACTGGATTGAAGTGTACAACGTCTACAAACATCGCGAAGACAGGCTTCTTGGGCGCTTCTGCGGACACACATCTCCAGGACCTTTGGAGTCGGAAGATGGCGCTTATGCTCTAAGGCTAGTGTTTTCAACGGACGAAGAGGGGATTATGAGCGGGTTCAAGGCGAGGTATATCTTCTTCCCTGAGAAGCCGCCAAATGGAGGTAAGTTCAAAGAATCTGCTCGTACTCCCCGGTAGATGGCGTTTTCTTAATGGTGTTTTCTATGATTTTGTAGATGAATGCGGTCATAACATAACAGGCCTGACAACTGGCGTGTTGAGTTCACCGAATTGGCCAGCTCAGTACGCTGCGCCGTCAGAGAGCGTTGGTGGCGGGATGCTGACCTGCAACTGGTATGTGTATGCGAAGGCTGGAAGTCGGGTTATGTTGCATTTCCAGCAGTTTGCAATCGAAGGGTCCCCCAAAGGTATGCTTTTTGAATAAGTCTGAAGTAGATAAAAGCCTATGAGATATTGCAACAATGATATTTTTTTCTTTTGCCCAGATCGAGGATGCCCTGCAGCAGCAGTTCGAGTTTGGGAAGACCCTGACGGAATTCCTATGGAACTTTGCGGAGAAAAGTTGTTGGCGGATCAGTACCAGTATGTGTCGACTCGGAACGTTCTGAGGCTGACGTAAGTAACATGAAAAATTGAAATCAGTTGAAGCTTTTATACTTGAGACTTACTCCAACTCTAAAATTCTGCCATGTTTCTGTAGGTTTATATTGGCGGAGAAAGCTGTTGGCGCCGGCGGCTTCAAGGCAGTTTTCACTGAAGTCCAAGACGCTGAAGCTGGCTGCAACCCCACCCAATTCAAGTGTGACAAGTCTCAATACTGCATTTCCAAAGATTTACAATGTGACGGCGAATATCATTGTGGAGTCGGTCCTACTTATGAACAAGACAAATCCGACGAAGACCATTGTAAGCGGCTTGTTTTTGTTCGAATGTCCGCATGGTTCTTGATTCTCTGCTGGACCATAAATTATATTTTGCCAAAAAAGCCATACAAATATTGCTTATACTCATCAAATGATCCTTAACTTGTTTAATTTTCCCTTGCAGGTAACGGTACGTTAGTGCTGCTTAAATGTGACTTAAGTCACGTTTCTCACCGCACTTTTCTCTTAACCCTGTTAACATCCGGCCTCCTTACTGCTGTTGTTCCGTTGCCTTCTCTCGGTTGACAAAACAAACCTTTTGGTTTCCAAAAAACCTGCTTCCATATTACGATAACCTTGACAAAAATTTTATACGTTTGACTTTCAAACTACACCCATTGTAAATCATTCACTAATCTTAATCTTTGAATCCGCAGGCAAAGTTGAGGCCGACACGGACATACTGCTCATTTTGGCCCTTGGCTTGACTGGTTTCCTGAGCATGGTTTTGGTCATTTGTATTTGGGCGCATCGAAAGCGTCGGAAGCGCAGGAGAAGACTACAACTTCGAAGACCACCCATTCACGTTTGTGACAACGCTGGAGCCAGATTCGCCGCCATGGACAGCGTCTGACTGTAGGATAGCAACAGCATTTAACAACGATTTTTAAAAATCCTTGTCCCGTTTCCAGAGCGCGCCAAAATTTTGTACTCGATGATTCTTCTCACCTCAACCAGTCAGTCAGCTTGAGATGAAATGAGATTGTATCGAATCTTCCCTCAGTAGTCAAACCAATACTCAATTTGTCTCAGATTTAAGAATACTCTTACTTAATGTTAATCAATAGGTTACCCGTAGTTTCCTGTACGAAAGCCCTGAATGTGTGGTGATTTTATAGCACAAGTTTTATGGATGAAAAGACCGGTGATGACAACAACAAATCCAATATGAGAAACCCCTTTGAAAATTTTGAAAACTTCAAAGGCTGAAACTTTTGCAATGTTTAACACACAAGTGACGACAGAATTTTGTTATTTGAAATGATCAAGTTGGAAAGCAATACAAGTTTTTGTACTAGGAAATTATGGAGAAAGCTTTAAAAATGTTAGACGATACCGCATAGAGTTCCGATTTGGCGCTCATAGCTTTTCTGTATATCTTTAACGAATTACTTATGACGATGTGAAAAACACAAAGTGCTAAGGTGCTGGACGCGCGTATGATTAATACATGTGTTGATTATAATTAATTGTGAAATTACTTGTGATAGAAGATTATTCAGTCAGAAGAGATTGCATGTTTTGGTTTAGCTTGATTAATACGTACAACAAGTGAATGTTTCTAGTCTTACTTACAACTATACGGTTTTGTTCAAGTGATCAATTTAAGGTGATATACTCTTCAACTTTATTGTTCTCTAGTCAATAATGTTAACAGTTATGTAATATACGTACAGGACGAAGCTGAAAAGTTGGTGCGGTCAAAGGGTATTTGGATGTTATAATAATCGTCTATTGTTATGCCTATTGTTACTCAATGATACGTAATAAGCTACAATTGTAAAGTCGAAAGGTTGTTATCAGGTGTACGTTACACGTTGGACAGTTGCTGATGAGGATTGTGTAAATAGAAACGTAGCAAGGAACTTGAGGGTTGACATTTGTTAATTAAAGGTATCTGAGTCTGAAGAAGCTGTAATGTTAGTCGATGACGATGAGGATGACGCTAGAGGGCTCTGGCGTTCAACGTCTCGGAATTGGACGAGCAAAATCAAGTATGTCGTCATAGCGTTTGCAATCTGTGTCAAAAATAACAGTTGATTTCTGTTTTTCAAGCCTTGTTTCCAATAGTTTCTGAATTAGATCTTACGTTTGTTATCATTTTCTTGTTAATAGTGAAAAATCCATTGGGAGTAATTTCGGCTGGATAAGCCGCCAGTTTGATAGCCATGAGCTTAGCCTGTAGAAAAATATTTTTGACTCTCATAGAACCCTTAGTTAAGTACAAGAAATGTTACCTGCAAAGCCACTCCGCCAGAGGTCCCTCGCACCCGCTCCGCAACCATTTGCAGCTTGTCCGAAATCCTCCTACTTGCAACCTGGAATCCAGTGGCGAACCTCGCCAAATTATAAATCTGCACCAGATGGAGCACCGTAGTGAAACTGGTCGAAAGAAGCATTGCGTGATGCCTGTCCTTGAGCCAGAAGACGGTAAAGAAAATACTGCAAACAGAAACTATGGCGAAAATCATGCAATCAATAGCGATCGCAACGCCCTCTTTTTCGTTCAGCCGTTCCATTTGCCTATCGAGCCTTCGGACCAGATACATAACAGCTTTGAGGTTCACGAGCCCCTTTTCAGGCATTGAATGATTGGCGCTAGATTCATAGATGGCGCTGACAACATCTCCAGCCAAACAATATCCAATCTTGAGGAGCGCAATGTTACTGCTGATCCAGATCAGGTAGGCTGGATGAAAATAGTTGATGAACTTGTACCAGTTTAGGAGGTAAATGGCATGAGGTGGTAACAAAAAGTCTTCAGGTTTTTCAGACTGTCTCCATATGAACATGGCGCAAATCAGGAGAAAGTTGCAGAACCAAACGATAAAAACGACACTACAGTGGATCTTCAAGCTGCGGAGCGAAACACGCAACGTCCTCCAAGTCAAAGCAGATGGCGCTTCAAACGCCGGATTGGCGAGGATCAGTTCCAGGGTTTGGTAGCTACTTCGGGTAAATTGAACGAGACTTTTGCCTGCAACAAGGCCTCGGAGGACGAGAGCAATATGCATCGCTATGAGGAAAAAGCCTAGCGACGAATGCACGTACTTGTCGACTTCAAACTCGAGGTTGACTACTTTGGCGTAGGTTTCTGGTTTGAAGTTTGTGAAGGCAAATGCTGAGAGACAGAGGAAGGCGAGAGACCACAAATGGAGGAAGATGGTGACCGCCCACGATTTTAGTGTCGATTGCAGAACTCCTGCTCGGTAAGAGCAGAGGCGGAAGGAGTGGGGGAGGAGGCAGGAGAACTGGGCGAGCAGGGTGGGGAGGAAGGTGAGGGAGTAGAGGGCGCGCTTGAAGTCGTCCATGGTTTGGTGGGAAGTTTGAATTTCGCGTGGGATCTTATACAGTAGAAGGTCTTGAAGACTAAGAGCAGGCAGTTTGTTTAAGTGGTTTATTAATTAGTTAGAAACAATTCAATTATCCGAAGGGTTGTTTACTCAAGGTGGAGTTCCACGGTTGAATTCATTGATTGTGGGTTGAAGACGTCGTTCCGGAACTGCACGAGGATGACCAAGTATGTCGCCAAAGCACCAAATACCTGGAAATTCAAGGCAATTATTACAAGCTAAATCGATCGAGACAGTCGCTCAACATTGGCTTTTACCTGAACCACGACGGTTCGATCAGCACTTCCGAAATCCCAAGGAGCAATGCCTGGCGGATGCCCTTCGAACTTGATGGACATGCATTTCAGCTGCAACGCATTCAAACTCCTATTATAAACCGCTATGAAAATCCGCCAGAGGCCGCTCGCGCCCTCACCTGACTTGCAACGCCATCTCTGACGCCACTCTTCAGCAGCCGATGCCTCAAGTCTCCGACGGCAGCGCCCAAATCCATAAACTGCCGCGTCATGCTTGAACTAGCGCCCACTAGCGAGCTACTCGCGAACCAAAAATTCAGACAAAACAATAAAACTCCGCCAATCGTCCTAGAATCGTCAAACTGGACCCAGTAAAACATGTAATAGCTGTAAACAAGCCAGGTCAAGAAGTAGACTCCAAAGTCAGCGAGCATAAAGCCACCGAATCGGTTGTTGAAATCGTCGACGAGGATTTCAAGCCTTTTCCCCATTCTGATAATGTTTTGGACTTCTTCGATCGTTTTAGAATCCTGAGTCCGATCAATTAAAAGACACGTGGCGATTCGAATCAACAGAATGTTGTAGGTGTACCACAAGAGGGCGGCAGAGTGCAAAAATACCGTAATGGAATACAATAACATTGACTGCAGGATATCGAGCTTTGTCAAGTCGCCGCGGTACTTGAAAAAAGTATTCGTTGCGGCCTCATCGGCCAAGCTTATGCCTATGGTGGAGAACAGTGAGCTTTGAACAGTGAATGCGAGAATCACTCTAGACCTTCGCTTGGTCTCTTTGATGGCTGCGGCGAGGACGACTTCGGTGGCGGGCGACGGAGTCGCCCCGCCACTGGCCAGTAGGTCTTGAATGGTCTTCAGGATTTGGGCGTTGAAACTAGTGAAGGATGTGGACCGAACCAGGGCGTAGATCTTGAAAACCAAGCTGAAAAGAATCAAAGACCAGGCCATGAAAGTATACGCGATTATGTCGATAGTAAGGTCCAGGGACAGAAGTGTTGACCAGAAGCGATAATGTTGGGCGTATTTGATGTTGATGTGGACGCTGTAGACTAGGAAGAGGAGCGTCCAGAGCTGAAGCGCTCTGCGCTTCAGCGAGCGGTTTGAAGTTCCGAGCCTTGGGCGCGGCGAAGCGATGTAGCCGCTGAGGTACATGCAGATGTAGGGCCATTTTCCAAGGAGATCTACAGAAGTTTCGAAGTCAGGCGGCAGGGTCATGGCAGCAGCGATCATGAGGATTTCGACTTCTGACAAGGTTCAAGGCTCTTGGAGAAAGAATCAAGTTCTATTGTAGCGGACAAAATAAATTTGATTGCGTATTTGAACAAGTTAAGTAATTAGAAAAATGTAACAAAAGTCTTTCGTTTGTTTGCCACTTGAGGCTATCAATAAGTAATTTTCATCCAACAACTCAAGCACAAAAACGCCCAAAGCCTGACATACGTTGTTCCTCCACCTCCAAACAACTCCGATATCGTTGCCTTGTCCAAAGCTTTTTTAAAGTCCTGCATCGGGAGCTAGAACACGAAAAGAATTATCAATTCATCAGTATTTAAGTAAGAAAATTAGTCAATATGAACAGCAAGTACCAAAATTTTATGTCGAACTTTGTCATTGGTTCCATCGCTGTTCAACGACGGCAAGATCTCAAGCTCCAGATCCAATAGGCTAGAACTTAGGTTTGGTGGAAGTAAATTTCCGATTTGAAGGCCTCGGAGTATTGCTGAGCAACACAGGAACTTTTTTCGCGGAGAAAGCCACGTGTCTCGCCGATCCAGCGTTCGAGCATCCCGTTTTCGTTGAAGTCGCGTCCTGTACAGATTATAAGCGCAGAAGATTTATTAAAAATTCATTGGAATGAGGTATTGTTGAAAATGAAAAAGCTATTTCTGCTCTGAATTCAGTCTAGTCAAGACGTTCGCGTTGATTGTTGATAGACAAGTGGAATACCACAATGTGACTAGGAAATTGTTTAGAGGCGTGAAACATGGGAAACGTTTTAGAATATTTATGGACTACTTAAAGGCATCAACACAAAAGCATAGAGGTATAGAAAATGGCGTTAAAAAGCCATTTAAGGCGACTTTTGAATTTTGTGCCCGAAATTTTCGGATATCGGCTCACTTTATAATTATGTCAGACTTTGGTGCCGTTTTGCTGATAATATCAAATTCGACCCCCGTACAAATGTCGTTTTATCTCGGAAGGGGCAGACCCTTGGAGATCCTTGTTGTACTTTGAAGGTGCCTACGGGTCCCTTACATGCCCCTGAAAAGTTTCAGCTCTTTCGGAAAATCGTTGGCCGAGTTATAGCTGAACAACGTAAAAATTTGATAAATTTAGCATGGGCAAGATAGGGAATCGAAATTTTGGAACGCTGTTGGGGCAGAACGAAAGGGCATTTTCTGGAACGGACTTCTCTCATGAATCGCCCTTTGAACCCTTAACATTCAGGCCAAGTATAAAGAAAATCCGCGACCTAAAGTTTTTTGACGTCAAAAAATCGCAAAAACGGCAAGGGGGTTAGCCTTCAATTTTTATCGATTTTTGGACGTCAAAAAACTTTAGGTCGCGGATTTTCTTTAAACTTGGCCTGAACGTTAAGGGTCCTAAAGGCAATTCAGGCGAGAAGTCCGTTCCTGAAAATAATTCTTCGTTTGGCCACAGCAGGACTTTGAAGGCACACTTGCCTATGTTCCCCATGTTAAATTTTGGGACTTCCAAACTGGAAGTGCTGTAACTGGGCCTACGAATTTCCGTGGAAGCTGAAACTTTTCAGGGACAAAGAAGACACCCAAGGGTCCTTTAAAAGTATCCAAAAGATTACCTCCAAAGAACTGTTCACTTGGAAAAAATACTTTTGCATCCCCCATAAGATAACATTGCATTCCTGGCCGAAAAAACACCAGTGATCCGACACCCGAAAATCAAGTGACTCAAAACTTAAACCTGCTTTTGACAATTCTTGACCCTAACCACCTTTCTAATAACAAACGCACCAGTTGCACATTGAATGAAAAGTGCTTACCGGAACCATCGAGTGCATGAAGCGCTTCATGGGCGATATCCAATAAATTGCATAATTTATGATGGGCGGAGCGCCAAGCCGGTATTGTGGAGACGACAAGAAGGCGAGCGGAATAACTAGAACCATTATAAGTAAAAGTACCACTAAAAACAGCGCCAAATTTAAAATTCCCTCATATTTTCTCACAAACTCACCAATGCTGTCCCGAAGCTTGGTGAAGTCGGAGAGGTGGAAGATTCGCGCCAAAATCTATAGGAAATATTATTGTTGGAACCAAAGACCAAAATCAGTAATTACTTTTCAGAAATATGTTAACTTACTAAATCGGTGTACAAAGCTTGTGAGGCGGGTTTGGGCGTTTTTGGAGTTTTCCATCTTCGAAATGGCATGATTACTGGCTGAAATACGTGGTTTTGATGTGTATTTGGAACGTCTTAGTTAGCAGTAAGAAACCAGAGTTGTCAACTGAATAGCGTTTGAAAAAGTTTGTCTCTTCTCTTATGAAAACAAGCGATAAGAATGCGGTTTAATCAAGGGCGCTTCAAAGTACTTGTTTTGCTTATTTAACAGATAACTTTAAATCTAGCTTTGGATATCTAAAAATAGTATAGTCTTTAGGCTTCTAAACGCCAGTTTTGTTGAATTTGACGTTACCGACTATGGCTCATCTCGTTCAGGCCTGAAGACGCTATTTCGAAACTGCACAAGAATGACCAAGTACGTCGCCAAAGCCCCAAATACCTAAAAATTCAAGGCAATTACACGCTAAATCGATCGAGACAGTCGTTCAACATTGACTTTTACCTGAACCACGACGGTTCGATCAGCACTTCCGAAGTCCCAAGGAGCAATGCCTGGCGGATGCCCTTCGAACTTGATGGACATGCATTTCAGCTGCAACACATTCAAACTTGTATTATATATAAACCGCCACGAAAATCCGCCAGAGGCCGCTCGCGCCCTCACCTGACTTGCAACGCCATCTCTGACGCCACTCTTCAGCAGCCGATGCCTCAAGTCTCCGACGGCAGCGCCCAAATCCTTAAACTGCCGGGTCATGCTTGAACTAGCGCCCACTAGCATGCTAGCCGTTAAGAAATGATTCAGACAAAACATTACTGCGCCACCTAAAGCTGCAGAATCGTCGAACTGAATCCAGTAAAATGCGTAATAGCTGTAAACGAGCCAGGTCAGGAAATAAACTCCGAAGTCAGCGAGCATGAGTCCACCGAATTTGTTGTTGAAATCGTCGACGAGGATTTCAAGCCTTTTCCCCATTCGAATGATGTTTTGGACTTCTTCAATCGTTTTTGAATCCTTAGTCCGATCAATTAAAAGACACGTGGCGATTCGAATCAACAGAATGTTGTAGGTATACCACAAGAAAACAGACGAGTGCATAAAATTTGAAAACGAATACCACAACATTGACTGCAGGATTTGGAACAACGTTTGGTCTCCGTTGTACCTCAAGAAGTGCTTCATCGAAGCTTCGTCACTAGCAAAGATCCAAGTCGAAGTAGTCACGACTGTATAGCCTGCAAACGCTAGCATTTGTCGAGCGCGCCTTTTCACTGTTCTGGTCGCATCGGCGACGATGGCTTCGGTGGAGGCTGATGGAGCCACGCGGCTATTGATCAACGTGTGTTGAATGGCGCCGAGGACGCTAGAATTAAATTTAATCATTTGGTCCGACCGCAAGAGGGCGAAGATTTTGAAGACGAAATTCATTAGCGTGAACGAAGAAGCCATGAAAGAGTAGACGATCACGTCGATGGTCAGGTCAAGGAGCAGCAGCGTTGACCAAAACTTGTAGTTTTGGATGTAGTTGAAGTTGACGAGAGCAGCGTAGAGGATATGGAAGGATGTGAAGAGAAATAGGAGTCTTCGCCACCAGATGTCGCAGTTTTGACGGTTCGGAATGGGGAAATGTGGGCGTGGGAAAGTCATGTAACCGGAGATGTGCAAGCAGATGTAGGGCCATTTTCCGAGGAGATCGATGGATCTTTCGAAGTCACTCAGAGTCATGTTGATGGCGCTGCGATCAGTAAATTCTGGGGTTTGAGCCTCGAGAGCTAAGATAGTAAGGTTCTCTAAAAATCAATCAACAAATGTGTCTTTTGTAAAGCTGAACGATTTAATGAGCGAGCTCTTTCTCTAAAAGACCTAACGTATCTATACAACCCGTCGTATCGTATTTATCACATACACTTTATAGTATTAGGCGATGGCTCGATTGCTACAGCTAGTAATACATACGTAAGGCTGTGGATAGACAAAGTACATTAGACACTCGATTTTTGCGACTACATAAAGTGCTCATTAACAGTATTAAATATATCAGTCAACAATTTGCGTTGTAGATTAACAAGGACTGAATAACATGTTTGCACCCTAAACCTTTGGATCCGTGGTAGTGATAACAAGAATTACATTATGACTTTTGGAATACATACCGCTACTGAGTTTCTCAACTAATCAGCTAAAAGTTATAATGACATTATGTAAAACGCTATAAAATGGGGGTGACGAATTCAAAAGTCGTTCGTTTTTGGGACTTTCTACATAGTCATCAAACATTATTGGAAGCTGAGTTGTTCATTGTAGGAATCGAGGGGCATGTACACTTCAAAGGTTGAGGCCTTGAGGTATCGGTGAAGATGTCTTGGGACCAGCTAGTCCACCGCCTCCTTGCCCTTGACCTCTTCTTGAACCTCTTTGGGAAGACCTGTGAGGTTCTTGACGGTTTTCGTTCATCCAACTTTCACGACTTCCTGGACGACGATGATCCAGTGGGGAAGGGGATCGGGATGAGTCTCCGGAATAATCTCCACGGGCATCAGTGCCATTGCCGCCTCGGGTAATCGGGGAAAGAGGGGAAAGGGGTTCGTCGTCCATGTAAGAATAGTTGTTTGGTGGTGGAGGAGAGAGTCTGCCGAGAGGTGGAGGCCGCATTGGTTCAGTGCCCAAAGGTAAAGGTGGAGGGATTGCGTCGGGGTCCATGTGTAAGTATGTGGGGAAGTCTGGAACTGGAGGAGGGACGAGTTCTAGTGGAAGGTCGAAGAGGCCATTTTCGCCGTTGGTATACGCGTCATCTGCGAAATAGATAAAGTTTGCTACATTTAATTGATTCAAAGTTTGATTAAAGCTGACAGAGAATTGTGCATTTACCGTCTTCGCCATTTTCTTTCTCCTTCATTAGGGTGACTAGCCGCTGACGGAGTTGTTCAGCTTCTTTACGGGCATCTGCCAGTTTGCGCTCAGCTTGACATAATGATAGCTATAAAATTCAAGGTCACAATTATGTGAGAAAAACATGTTTGAAACTGATGTGAGCTGGAATCTTAATATGAGTAAAAGCAGTACCCATCGTTCGTCGGCTTTAGCTTCAACAGTCCTGAGATCAGCTCGATGCCCAGTCTTCATATCCTCGATCTCAGTTTTTAATGCTTCGTTGGTAGAAATCAGCAGTTGAACTTCAGATTCCTTATCGCGAATCATCTTGATCAAATCATCCTTATCCTTGTGCTTGACACTTTGTTCCACCTCGAGTTTGGCAACTGCAGCTCGTAGCTCGTCTTCTTTCTTTTGGAACCAACCTTCCAGAACCTTGAGGTTGTTCTCTGCTTCGTCCTTCCGCTCTCTGACTTCGGTGAATTCCTTTTTGATACTTTCGAGTTGACCTGCCAAAAACAGCGATAATTACAAGAAATCCTAAAAATCAACTACTTGCTTCGCCTATTATCTTACCAGATATAGTTTGGTTCTCAAGATTCAAAGACTCCACTCTCGACTTAAGGCCACTTGCTTCTTCCTCTGCGCTCTTGAGCTTAGCCTTTGCTTCCGATATATCAATTAGTGGTGAATCGTCTCCAAGGGTTTCTTTCAGAGCGATTAGCTCATTTTCCTTAGCCGTCAACTCGGCTGTGATACTACTAACGTTATCTTCGTACTGATGCAGAATGCGCCGTAAATCCACCAAATCTGCCTCTTTCTTATCAAGTTCTTGGACCAAATTCTCAGTCTCTGCCTCCTTAGCTCTCTTGATCTCTGATTCAGAAGCCAACTTAGTCTTCAAATGCTCGTGTTCAACTTCTAACGATGCAACTCTCTTGGCCAGGTTCTCCTTTTCGTGAGTCAGAACTTCGAGATCCATAGCAATGGAGCTGGCATGAGCCTCTGCATTTTCGAGTTCTTCAAGCTTAGAGTTCAATGCAGCTTGAAGTGTAGCGCAGCTGGACTTGAAAGTATTACGTTCGGATACAGCCTGAAATACATGTTATTTATCTGAATTAGCCTTTGCGTCATTTCATTCGTTGCAATGAAAAGTAATGGACAACTTACAATATCTTTTTCCTTAATGACTTCATCAATGAGGCCTTCAACACCTTCGGCTGCCTTCTTAGATGCCTTGAGAGAGCTCTGCAACTTTTTGATTTGAGTCTTGTTCTGGACATCTAGATCCTTCAACACCTGCAGTTCAATTTCAAGTTGGGAAATTCGGTCATGGGCTTCGTCGTATGCCAGGGCTTTCTGTTTGTAAGCGTCAAACTCTTCTTGCTGATTCTCGTACGCTGCACTGACCTATAAGGAAAAAGCAGAAATTGCTTACTTGCTGATCAAACAACGGTTATCATAGAATGTCAATTGTCCAACTCACCTTCCACAAGTTCTTATTCAGTTCGACGACTTGCTTCTTAAGAGGTTTCACAGCATAAACGCTCTGGATTAACAAGTATGGAACGCAAATGGAGATTAGCGTCAATGCAATTAATCCAGTTAGCACCAGTGCATCGTCGCAGTCCCAAACCATGTCTTGCAAGTGTTCCGGAAGGAAACCCAGCAAAGTAGAGCTCAGATGTTTGACGACCAAAATGATTCTTGAAGTTTCTTTATGGTCTTTACTTTCCCATGAATGAGAGTGCCCATGATTGTGACCATGCGAATGAGAATGTCCATGGCTATGCATGTGGGCATGGTGATCATTATGGTCATGATGATGATGGTCATCCTGATGTGGGCTAGGAACTTCAGGTTCTGGAACTTGTGGTGTAGCCTGGGGCTCATCTTTGACGTCTTCGACCTGCTCGGACTTTTCTGGCTCATATGGACTCTTGGGAACAACATCAGGCTTGAATTTAGAATACAACGAGTCTCTGGTTGGAAGTGAATCGTACTTTGGTACTTCGTTTGTTTGTTTTTCTGCATCTTGGACCAGGTCAGGCAATTGTTTGTATGTGTAAGCCTGATGACTATTTTCAGGATCCGATCTGATGTTTTCAGCTGATGGTTGACCTTGTGTAGCTTCGGGAGGGAAAGTTTGCTTCTCGTAAGAGGATGGACCGGTATAGATGCTAAAGGAAGATTCTACAGTAGGAGTTTCAGTAGTGGTCGTGACTTCAGGCTCTTCTGGGAGAGAAGATTCCGTAACAGCTTCTTGTTGCTGGGATTCCAGAAGCTGTTCTGATGGAGTTTCCGAATGGTAAGACTGGTCAAGGGTGGACGTAGCTTCTGGTTGTAGCTGCTGAGGTTCCGGAAGTTGCTCGGAAGGCTCTGTTGGAATGTTAGTTGAATATGAAGTTTCAACACTAGATGAAGTGATTTGTTCTTGCTGCTGACTGGCTTCTGGAGCAGGATCCTGAGTCAATGATGGTTCAAGAGGAATAAGTGTACCGTCGTATTCTGTGTCTGTGAATCCAGCTGGAACTGGAACTGCTGCTTCTTCCTCAAGCTTGATGATCGTTTCTGCTGTTTCTTCTGGACTTTCTGAAGCGGACGATGAAGCATCATCAACTTCGTTACTTTGGGATACATCTTCACTCAGATTGTTTGTATCGCTGGATGAGCTTGGTTCTTCAAGCTTCACATCCTGAGATTTTTCTATGACCTCTGCTTCTTCCTTTTCCACTGCAGGTTTCGTTGCTTCTAATTCAGATGGCGCTGGTTTCTCTTCCTCTTTTTCTTCTTTGCCATCGAACAAGCTGCCTACAGCGTCAAACATAGAGCCGAAAGATTCTGGTTCATCGGAATCATCACTTGGGTGGGTTTCTTTGAGCTTTTCTTCTTCGAGCTCCGGCTGCTGAGTAGTATTTTCATCATCAGAATCGTTGCTGTCATGTTCCCCATGAGGTTCTGGCAGACTGTTGGTTGAGTCAGCTTCATTATTGCTTTCTTCATCATTCGCTGGGGTTTCAGTTGACAGATCGATTGCAGGTTCAAGTTCAGCAGCTTTCAATTCTTCAGATTCCATCAAATAAGAAATGACTTGAGGTTTTAAACTTTCGGAAGTTGGTTGCTCTTGTGGTGCTGGATCTTTCGGTTCGACAATCTCGGTCTCAACAGCGGACTCTGGTTCAGATTCGTCAGTATTAGTAGACTCGCTAACAGTGGAATGAACTTCGACGTTAACATGTTGGTTATTGTCGTTACTTTCATCTTTATTGCCTTGATTCGATGCTTGTTCCTGAGTTCCATGCTCTTCACGATCAGTGCTTTCTATTGCTGCTGGTTCTTCTTGCAAAGGCGGTTGGGCGACTTCATCATTCTTCATTTCTTCAGGTTCACTAATTTCGTTCCCACTATTGGTTTCCTCCACTTCGACGCCACTTTGATTCTCATCTGGAATGTTCTGATCTTCAACTTGGCTAGCAGAGTCCAGCTTGTCAACCGTCTCAGCATCAAGTTCTTCCTTGCCGGCATCCACGTCTTCTTCACCATCTTCAAGATCCTCTTCAGCTCCATTATTTTCAGATTCTGTATCTTCTTCCTTATCAGAATCTACAGCAAGTTCTTCTTCTTTCTTGGGCTCTTCTTGTTTCTTTTCCTCAACTGGATCTGGAACAGCTTGACTTTCTTCAATAACATTCTCAGCTGTTTCTTGAGCCTGTTCTCCAAAGGGTTCCAGTTGACCTGCTTCTTCAGCAAGCTGCTTAGCACCTTTGACAGGTATTTCGATAATTGGTGTTTGGGCAACTTCCGGATTGTCGACATAGTTCTGAGCTGCTGGTTCATTAACTGCCGGTGGACCACCCCAAAACGGTAAAGCGCTGAACGGAAACTTATACTGGTACTCGCCGTATTTGAACATTTTCATTTCCCGTACCATGTTTTTCGGCACGAGCCCAACCTTTCCATCTAACTGTAGAATAAAATGAAAGCATTTAATAGACACACGATAATTCAAGAGTTTTACGAAAAGCGCAAAATATGCAACTTACGAAAGCTACCCATTCTGAACCGCTGGATTCAGCCGGTTTACTCAAAATTCGGATTTGCTTTCCTGCAGGAAACGACAAATGTTTATCTGTTCGCTTCCGGTACTGAAGTAGCGTCACACCGAGTGAAATGGCATCTGTTGATAAAGCCCACAGATGTTAACTTGAATTCACAAAGACTGAAAACGTCAACTCGAATCAGAATGTCAACACTGATTTTCTTACCTCTACAATCAGGATCAGCACAATAAAAAAGCTCATCTGTACTCGAAACATTTTGAACTAACAAGACTGCTAAACCTAGAAGAACTAAAACTATTCCGTGAAACGGTTTCATTTTCCTCCGAATCAGTCTCTCACAACCAGGAATCGACCCGCAATTTTTGGCACAAGTGAGAACACAAAAACAGCTTCAAACTGAAAATCATCCCTACCGGCACCCCACTTTTCGAGTAGCTTGCAATTACTTTAATTGCATTGAAATTAATAAATTATTTATAGCTGTTCCTGTTCAAAATCACGGAACAATATGTGTGTTTTTGCGTGAATTTAAAATCTGCAATGATGCAAAAACAGAACATCTGATGACAGTCACCAAGTAGCTCAATGGCCTTTTAAAGTGCAAAGTGGAACACGTTGGCATAATTTGAAAACTCGCGGTCGAACTCGATGGAACTTTGTGGGGCATACTGCGACTGATGTAATTCAGATCTTGTTTCAAACATTTGTGTTTTATTAGTATAAAACAATTAAGTTAAAACTATTATTAGCTTACACTAACGCTAACAGGTATCTCAGTATCTTTGGCTTTAGCACGTAACCTATTTGATTTGATAAAGCATCGGTGACCATTACAGTCCAAGTCTTCGTTAAAACACTTACTTCGACAACAATTCTTACATAGTGCATGGTCACACTTAGAGCCCACCGGATTTTTACAATTGCTACACAACTTCAAATCGAGTCTGCCTACCTTTTCTAACTTAAATCTAGGATTACGTAAAAGCTTCTTTCGCTTCTTATTTGACATTGTGGGATCTAACTGGACAGGCTCTTTTTGTACTACAGGAGCTGGAGGTGGTCGAACATAAGGCTGACAGATCCATGGAGGTAGAGGTAATGTGGACTTTAGCTTCCAGTCATGAGTTTCGTCTCCATGAAGGAGTTCGTACCGGGTCTTGAGCTTGAGCGCCATTTCTTTGAAATCGTCAAGAGTGGCTCCTTTCGCTAAGAGTTCTCGCAGGTCAAAATTTTCTTCCATTACCAGTCTGAAACAATGGAATACCGTTAATTAAGAATATGGCTCCGAAGTTAAAACACAGAAACTGAATTTTGTAGGCTTGACTTACAAATGATGAAACATCTTGAACAGATGCCCTCGGGCATATGACAGAGGACAGGGAAACAGTTTAGCAAACTCAATGTAGTCCAGAGCAGGTTCCCAACAAGGAGGATTGATGCCAGCAAAAATCGCAGGGTTCTGCAAGTTTCCTTCAGCACTCATAACTCCGTTTACGCCGGTAGCTTCGATGCAGCGCCAAACGTCAGGTAAATACTGTATGTTGCCGTTAGCAAGCATTGGTATAGGTACAACTTCCCTACAAATCAAACACATACAACATTAACCCACATTTATATAGATGTCTAGCATTTTGATTAGCTAAATGGCTTGTATGCCAAAGGTGAACTACTGTGAGCTATTAAGGAGCTACAGTACAGGACTTCGGAACTTCTATGTACCCTCGGTTGAGAAACAAGAAACCATACTGGTATCCTGTTCTGAAATAGAGGAATATCGGATTCTAGAAAATTGCACCATATCAAAACTTACCTAACAGCCTTGATATGTTCCCAATCTGCCAAGCCCGTCAGCGGACCCCTTTGATCTATCCGGCGTCCATGAACCGTGAGCATGAATGCGCCAGCATCAATGATAGTCTTAGCATACATTCTTGTCCGCTCGATGTTCTCCAGTACTCGGATTTTGCAAGTCACTGGGACTTTGATTCTGGCTCGTATCGTCTGTACTGAACATTTGGAATCATAAGGTTAGATTAACTTTGACGAAAACCATCAGTCGAAAACTGGCATTATGCTTACCCATTCTAGATATGAGATCCCATTCATCCTGCAGGTAAGCACCATAATGACCCTTCTTCGCTATGGCCTGAGGACATCCGAGGTTAATATCAACTGCATCACAATAGTCCTGAACAAACTCAGCAGCCTTGGCCATAGTCTCAGGGTCGTTCCCGCAAAACTGGACTATCAGGGGTCGGTCAGTTGGGTCAATCGTATTGAAAAAGTGCTCTGCCCGGTACTTGGGATCTTCGCAAAAGAGTCTTGAGTGAAACATTGGAGTGAAGCATAATTGAGCTCCGTGCCTGTAACATACCGAGAAGATCTCTTAGCATTTTTTCAAAACCAAGACTTTCATAGCAACATGTTTAGCAATAACTTACTTTCTAGACAATTTTCTCCAAGCCAATTCCGAAGCATCCACCATTGGCGCAACCACCAGTTTTGGCTCTCCTATTCTTTTCCACCATGACCAGATTTCTTCAAGATTTGATGGAGATCCAGCGGATTCTTTGCCCTCCATTTTTACTGAAGTCGAGCCTGACTAAGATCAAGCGCTATAAAATAGCCTAAATTAATAATCACAGAATTTACATTTTATAGATTTTTAGAAAGTACAGACTGCCACAGCAGCAATGCTTGAAGCGAGCATGATGCCATGAGCAATGAGCACATGTTGCGTGTTCGAAAAGTTTCCTTATCTCGGCGATGCGATCTTACCGACGATTTCTGCAAGACATGCAGTTGGCCGTGTTCAAAGGAATGGAAAACGTTATTTGGTCTCCGGGCTCCGCTGCCAAAACAACTGACTGGCTGAGCTTGCAGTCGCCACCGGCGAAGAATCTGCTTCGAAATATTTTTGGTTTTCAAGTCATCAAATTAATTGTCTTTTACAACTAACTGACTGACTGAGAGTTTCATTTATAACCCTTGTTCAATGGAAGGTTTAGGGTTAAGAGAAGGAGAAGATTGGAGGTCCAATCGTGTGGTAAGCCGAAGCTGTTTTAACATATTAGAGTTCGTAATCCGCAAGCAATACCGACTGAGTTAAAATTTTCTTGTAATGAGAAAATAATAATCATTTTGTTTAGTAATGTTGATAATATCTAGGTCAGGGTTGAACACAGGGTAGCCGCCCGACTGGCCACCTCCTGTTCAACGTTGACGCCTGGGCGTCAAGGTAAACCACAGGGTGGCCGCAAAAATCCGGCTAAAACCGCAAAAACTGCCTGGGCTCAGTTCGATATCTTCGGGTTAGGTTTTTTAAACCTGGGTTACCAACCGGTGCGGCGCCGCTAAAAAACCCGGGTTCCAGATTTCAACGCCGACCGGAAGAAAACGCACTGGCGGCGAAGCCGCCAGTGCGTTTTCGCAAAAAAGCCAGGGCGCCTTCGGCGCCCTGGCTTTTTTGCCGCAGCAAGCAAAAAACGCAGCGGCGGCTGAGCCGCCGCTGCGGTTTTCGCAAAAAATCCAGGGCGCCTTCAATTTAGAAAAACATGTTTGCAACTATCCTTCATTTCTCACTACGTCACTAGCTTTTATGTAGAAATCGTATTGCTCCCTTGGTGATCACACAACCCATGAATTGCCTGACACCAACCGAGTACTTCATCTGACAAATTTTTGGCTTACCTTGCCGGGATCTAGCAACATCTTGATTCTTGGACACAACAGAGGCGGCAATTTTCTTCTCCATTGTTGATATTGTTGAAATATCGTCGTCGGTCATACAGACTCTCTAAATCTAACCTATCTCTAACCAGGGCAATAAGTATATGCCCGTTCCACACGGGAAGTGAAGTACTAGGTAAAAGCTTCATATTTCAAACTTTAGAATTGAGCCATCTTACACAAACCCAAAAAAATCAAAATATTGTTGTATCAGCCTTGTTTAAGAGTAAGAGTAAAACTTTTGAAAAGCTTAAAAAGCTCGCAAAAAGCGAGACACGCCAAAAGACTACACACAGAATGTGCAATCTTTACTCCAAGACTTTGGGGTCAACTACTTGACCTAAGCCGCTTTGTTTGTATGTAGTTGCAGCTAAAATCGATTGCAAAGGAGAATATGCCGAGATCGCGTGACCTAACTGACCGCTAACTTTCTCGTTTTCTAAAACAACACCCTGCAACTATTGATCAGTTTCAAAATGTCTAGCTTATGGCAGCTAAGAAATGCAAGAATCGCTGTCAAATTAATTAATTAAATGCGATTAAAATCACACAAACGTGTGTGAACACTAATATCTCCTTTCCGACTCCACCACACAACTCCAACTACGCACTATGTCAAAAACATTACAAATCAAACACCATGCTTTTAAACGAGAACTGCAAAAGTTCGGCCGACGTCTTCTCTGCCTTTCCGCTCGCCGTTCCATCTCCCAGCACACTTTTTTTCGCACACCTGACAACAACATTGTGCTCCTGCTGCCACCTAGCGATGTTCCCGGAACACTGTTGCATGCAGTTCCAACCAAAAGTTTTAAACCGTATTCCAAAGAAATAAATTCTAAATAAAATCGTAATTCGATTGCAAACTATTTTCAAATCTAGCAAGAATATTCTTAAAATGTTTAGCGGACTCCTGGTCGATTTTCAGCATCGATAGAGTTAACATAAAATGTATGGTCGGAAAAACCCTATAAGCTCAATTGCACAAAACTATATCTCGCTATATTCTCAAAGCGGGAAATATGACTGGAATGTAAACTTTGGCTCGGACAAGATACCCAGGAATACTGGAAAATTTTCAAAACATTCGGTTTGTGAATATCGAATGAGGAAATTTTGAAAGATTAATTTTAAGAAAAGGTTCTGACTATGCTGGCTTGTGCTTTCTGAGGCTGACATTATGTTTATGAGTTCTTCTTTTGTGCTGACAGTTTAACCGCAATTGTTATATCTATCTAACTTTTAATTCAAGTCATTCATTACGTAAGTAAAAAGCAGAGCTTGAACGACATGGAGTCTACTGTAACGGCCCAGCGGAATGATGGATTCATTTGCGGTGTGGTTGAAGGTGAGGGATACATAAACAACTTTGAACATTGAACAAGTAGTCACTCGAGAAAATCGGTGTTAAGGAAGATTGTTTTTTTTACTTTTGCAGGATTCTATGGCCGGCCATGGACTACGGAGCAACGGAAGGATCTGTTTTTAAAGTGAGTTGCGCAAGCGATTTTAGTTTCGTAAAAGTTAATGGATGGAGTAATAATTTTGAATTGTGGTCTAGAATGAAGAAATGGAAGATGAGTTCGTACTTGTACGCTCCCAAGGATGATTACAAGCATCGGGCATTTTGGAGAGAATTGTATACTGTTGAAGAGGTTGACCATCTAAGTGGATTGATATCGGCGGCCAGAGAATGCGGAATATCCTTCATTTACGCCATTTCACCTGGACTCGATATTGGTTATTCGAATGCTAAAGATATAGCCGCTTTAAAACGGAAGCTTGACCAGGTAAAGAGGACGACTTACGACATATTATGCCAAACGGAATGATGCTGATAAATTTATGATTGGTTACAGGTTAGTCAAATGGGGTGTCATGCTTTTGCAGTACTTTTCGACGACATTGACCCAGAAATGTCCAAGGAAGATAAGGAAGTTTTCAAGTCATTTGGCCATGCACAAGTTTCTGTCGCCAATGAAGTGTTCCAGCATATAAACGCTACCACGTTTTTATTTTGCCCAACACAATATTGTGCTACGAGGGCAGTACCAACAGTCAGCACATCTGAGTATCTGAAGACTATTGGATCGAAGTTAGATCTGAAGATTGACATCATGTGGACTGGTATGTCAAGTTACCGAATTGAGTGATATATAACGTAAAATATGGCTCGTTTAGAATCTAGAACATTTATTGTGTTTCTAGGTTCACGAGTGATTTCAAAAGAACTGACAATAGAATCTATAGAAGAAGTAACTGAAGTTATGCGTCGCCCGCCAGTCATTTGGGATAATTTACATGCGAACGACTACGATCAAAAAAGAATTTTTCTGGGACCATATTCTGGTAGATCTCCTCAACTTATTCCTCGGTTGCGTGGAGTTCTGACCAACCCAAATTGCGAGTATGGCTCAAATTTTGTAGCTATCCATACCCTAGCTCAATGGAGCAAATGCTCTGTGGATGCAAAGAAAAAGATCGGTATGTGTAGACCCAGACTAACTAAACCTCCTGGTAGAACAGTATTTTATTGACATATATGATTTCCAGAGGAAACGATGAACGCCGACGCTAAACTGGAGACGGAAGATAGTGGTGACGGTTCTCATATTCCGGAAAATGTCGACCCACACATCTACCACCCTGCAATTGCTTTGAAAGCCGCTCTGCAGGTCAGTTTTTGGTAGTTCTGCTTTTTGAATTGAATTTGCTACAGATCTAACGAGTATTTGTACAGGATTGGCTGCTGGAGTTCAAGCGCAACAAATCCGCATGGGGGCCCATTATCAAGCCTCAGATTCAGATTGCTCCTGTTCCTATTCCTGTGCCACTGTTGCCATCCATAAATACGTGCATGTCATTGACTACTCCTACCACTACATCCATACCTCCATTACCTTTTGTTCCAACCGCGGTGACAGTGCAGGGCAACCCAGGCGTAAGTTACAGTTCTGCTTACTTCAATGGTACTTTTGAGTATTGCATAATCAACCTTCAATTCTATTGAATTATAGAACGGATTTGCGCAAACCATAGCTTGCGCTACGCCAGTGATGAACAGTTTAGTTTCGGACAATAAGGTAAATGAAGGATTTCGCAGAAAACTGAAATGAGTAAATTTCTTATACTGATTCGCGGGGTTTTTGTTTAGATCATCTGTGCAGATTCAGTGCAATCGGCGAATATGAGTACAAGTAGCTCTCCTGTTCCACCCAACGGCCTGAGGCCCTCGTCTCCGATGAATGTTAAAGCAGAAGTCGAAAATTCACTGGTACGTTCTCACTGCTCTCCTGCCTTCTAGCATGCGTAATCAGCCGAGATGAGTAGTAATTGAGATTTTGCAGGTTGTGCATGTCCATCAAACTCATGGTCTGGAGCCTATGGATGTCGCTACACCGCCCAATCCATCACCGCCCGAGCCATCTGTTCTGGAATCTCGAAGTGCGGAAGACATTCTCATGTTAGAGAGAGAAGAAAACGATAGAAGCGTAAGTAAAGAAACTCAATATCTTTATTTCATCAAGGTTCCGAAGTTATTTGGTTTCTGCCTTGTTAGGGAATGTCTACTCCTGATGAAGGCATAGAGTCCCCAAATGTTTCCCTGTCCGGAATGAATGAAGATACCGATGTAAAAGTTGGCAGCAATCCTCCTACCCAGGCAAATACCCCATCTTCAACAATGCAGGTATGCAGTTACTTATAGTATATACCTTATGTACGACAAGTAATATGAAATTAATGATTAAAATGTTCTAATTGGGGTTTTCTGAAGGTTGAACATCAAGAATTCTTGGAAAATGATGCAGCGGACGAATTGAGTGTTGACGATCTTCAGCTGCTCTGCGATCTATTCTACTTACCATTTGAACACGGTGTTCAAGGCTTGCACGTGCTGAATGAATTTCAATGGCTAAAAGTGAATGCGAACTTAGTTGCTGGGATATCTATGAAAGACAAAGAAAAGCCAGAAGTAAGTTTGTACAGCCCAGTTTTCGTCGTCACTGTTGACTATTATTCTGCACAAATTGGCGTCATTACTGATTTTCTTATATCTCTAGGTTGCGGAATGGTTTGATCGCGCATTGAAGTTCGACGAATTTACTCAAGACTTAAACAGGCTCGTGACGAAATTGAACCTAGTAAACAACAGAGAGTTGCTGTATGAACTATATCCTTACATTTGGGACATGAGGGGAGTTGTATCCTTGCTCAATTCATACGTCAAGTGGTTAGGTAAGTTTCCGACATTGTAAGCGCTGTTACTCTTGGGTCATCTTGCTTGGTTGTGAATATCCTGTTGAAGGTTTGTTATTGTGATGCCGGGTGCATTGAGCTTGCTGGAATTTAGTGAAGGTTGTTGCAGCGCGTGGAAGTTTCCAAAAGCACGACAAGTATATGATTGCGCGGAAGTGGCAAAGTCACTAGTGTTGGAGACGCTGCAATGTTACCAGCGTTAGGGTTCACAGCGATGCTTGATGACAGGAGCGCTTTGATAGATGATTTAGGCGTTATTTTGGAATGTTCACATTCTTTTCGGGGAAGACTACTAATGGGAATACCTCTTTTTTCCACAGCGTTGGAGCAAATCCCATCCAATGTGACATCCTTCGTACACGGAAGTTTTACATGTAGGCAGCTTCAATTGATTCATTATGTTTAAGACGAGCTTTATGTGAATGTACAACTGCTTTAACGCTTAAGACTAAAATAGTTTTGTCTCTTACTGTTCTGTCTTATCACTAACTTCAATCTTTCGTTGAATCTTTCATGGATACGTTGGGCTTGCGCTACAAAAATTTTGCATATGCTTTTGCGTTTTAATGGCGCATTGGAGAACGAGTTAGCGTTTACAACGGTTAAAATGTCTATAACTTGCAGGGTTCTCTAAAGGCTGGAGGGAAGCTTTTATGAGTGGAGACCAAGAACCGTGGGTTATCAGAGGAGGACTTACAGCCGAGTTGCAGGTGAGGAACTACTCTATTTACGTCAAAACATGTGTTGTGGCTGAATTCAAAAATTATGTCCTTTATTTCAGCGACTCATCCCGGTCGATCGGGGGACTGATCTCTATGTGTACAAGAGTCCGGCCGTTCCAAATTCTCAAACCTATACTATTCGACCGTACAGAGCTTCGGACGAAGAAGCTGTCTATAAAGTTTGCTTAGCAACATTCAAAGATGGGCTTAACTCTGCTGATGACTTTATAGACATTCCACAGTTTCCTGGCGACATGTGAGTAAAATACACGCAAGTTTGATTCACGGTTCAAGTTTGAATCCGAATTTAATTGTCATTTATGGTTTCAGCAAAATTGGTGGTTTCATGACTTGTGGAGCAGAGTTGAACTTTGTTGTAGAAGATGAAAATGATACCGTAATAGGGATTGCCGTTGGAGTACTGAATGGAAAAGAAATGAGAAGGAAAATAAATGTGAGTTGGATTCCTGCGATGACCGAGAAATATTCGCTAAAGGCATTCGAGTCATCGCCATTTGCAAAGGTATTGTTGAACGTTTTGGTATTACTGTTTCGTATATCATGATCTTAAATGAATTCGTTCTGATTATTTAGAAATACGCCGAGGTACTTCACACGGGGTTGCCTGAGGTTTCCGATGACGTTTGTGCAAATCATCCGGCAGAACTGAGAATGGCCATTATGGCCCCTTTGGTTGATCCTAGTGTTCCTAAAAGACTGCTTACGTGTATACTTGCTGCTTTGAGAGCTAATGGTTAGTAAATAGACGAATTAAGTAGAGTTACTTTTCATGGTTGTCTTTTAATGGATAATGCAATTCTCTATTTACAGGAGTGTTTGGCTGCTACACTGAAGTTCCACTCCATGATAAGTATTTTACCGAGTTCTATAAAAACTTGGGTTTCGTCGAATCATCTCCGACGTTTTTGATTAGGAATTTTTGAATCGAGAATCGTGATGATTTTTCTACTGTAGACTCAGTATTACTATAATTTTACCGTTGTATTTGAAGAGTTGGTGCTATTGTTCTGTTGAGTTCAAAATAAACTGTTCGAGTAAAAATCAAGTTAGTCTTGCCAAATTAGGCTAGTTCACAGCGGTGTACCGTATAAAGAAGGCATGAATGCTTCTAGCCAAAGAGGTCTGCATATGATCAAAACGAAAAAACAGTAGTTGTAAACCACAGGGGACCAGCTGGTTATAAGAAAGTGTCAGCCGTCAGTCAGCGATGCGATTAGATGCTCGCATAACTTGTTCGCAGCGATATTTCTCAACGGATTCAAGAACGCTACTTTCTGGACGGGCTTTGGCAAAATCGGCAAGTTCTCTTCCTCCCGCTTCGCGCACGGGGCAAAGTAATCCCCGCGTACAGCGGTACTACGGCTCAGTAAGGAATGCTCAGCCGGGTAACTCGCAGTGCGTTAGCTGAAATCTAGTTGGTGCTATTTCTATCAGCAAGATAAGATTGGGGCAATTAAGTTCGACATTGTCAAATACGTCTCAAGTTTCAGAAAACTATTCCGCGGTGAATAATTCATGCCAAGTGACATTGGTTTCTGTTTATGCGACTACTGTTGCAAGTTTGCAAGTTGCAATCATTATCGACGCTGCTGATTTTTTGTCAAGTGCCGAGAGAGAACTTTTGAAAAAATATAATGATATTGAAACTTGAATAGTAACTTGCCTTGGAGATTTGTTACAAAAAGTGAAGGGGGTTGTTGAAAAGGGTGAAAGTCTAGCATTAAGGTGGTGAAAGCAGCGTATTGTTTCTGAATGGTGCCGGCTATATTATCGGATGAGAAAGCGCGTACAGGGCTCATCTGAGGTTCCATTTAAGCGTGTGTCTTGCTTGGGGTTGTGAAACCTCATGTCGATCATGGCTGACGAAAAATGGTAAGACATTTTACAATTTGGCTAATAAATACAAATTCTGATTTCAATTTTGACTTTTATTTATAGTTTTCTTCGCACTTGTATGCTCGACTATCGGCATTTAAAATTTGTTTCAAAAACTGAAACCCGATAACTCTCTTTCGAAAAAAACAGTTAAAGCTCTATCTGGCATACGATCAACTGCAGAGGCCCCAATATTTTTTAGAATCGACGGCTATTTTAGTACGCACATTTATATCAGCCTGAGCTCAAAATCGTTTAAAAAGTTGTAGAGCAATTACATGGTTCATTCGAATTCAACAGAGTTTACACATTATGTCTTTTTTGGCCCTGGTTGGTTTCTTATGGGAACGGTTAAAAGGGTAAAAAGCATGGGTATTGAAATGAGCAAAAAACGTTGCAAGAATTCTTGGAAAAGAGCATATAAGCAAAATGTATTTGACGATTATCGGAGCTGACATGCAAGCGGAAATGATTCTAAGAAGCTAATTTACGGCTCGTTAGGTATTACCTTCAAGGGTTCTGTTTGGGCCCATACATAGGAATGGCGGTGGTGAATCGAGCAAGAAAGTGGCAATAATTTACCCCATCCCTCTGGGGTCGTGCTGGCGGCAAAATCTTGAGAGAGGGAAAATGTGATTATATGTCGTGCCTTGTTTCAGGAAGCAGCTGTTGTGTTATTTTAGGAGATTACTGAATTTGATAAAATTTTCAGAATCAACGTTTAGGTTCCTCCACTCGTTGTTACCATGGCTTTTTTGGCCATGGTTTATATACAAAAGTTGCGTATTTGTTGTGTTTACAATATTATAAAATATCGAGAGAAAACTTTTACTTTCGGATTTCAGAGGTTTGTGCCGCTCTCTCTCTCATTTGTTGACGTTATTTGCTTTACTACGTTACCTAAAATACAAGATGGAGGCATACAAAAATTGTGTTGACTTGGTTTGAGGTTTCGGCGGCGGTATCGAAGTATTAGGACTTGAGCCCTGGGGCGGGGAGTTATGCAGCAGCTCTTGTGGCACTGTTCCTTGCTTGTTTGTGCATATTTCTGTTAAAATAAAAGCGATGAAGCAAACTCTAGCTTTTTCCCTTTTTGAGACAAGTTTCGGGAAAGAAGCTGAAGAAAATTGGACTTTTTTACGGTACATTGAGGCAGTGGGCCGTCTGTCTGTTTATGTTTCTTTTGATATGCAGCCCACGACAATCCGCCCTGTAGTACAGTAGAAGCGAGAAACACTGTACAAAAGTGTACAGATTGTTGGGAAACGAAACACGAACCTCAAGGTAATGAAAAGGCCGGGTGTCGATATTGAGTTTGGGCCCTGTGAGATTTCGCAATTATTTTCTAATCTGGAAAGAAACAAAAGACGAAAACTCATTATATTCCACGTGACTTATGTTACGCATATATCCCTGTCGTGTTGTTCATTTCCGTTTTCAAATTTTCTTGCAAATCAGGAGCCTGCTTCAGATCCATTGACGAAGGCGTCTATCGTTATATATTAGAAAAGTTGTTACTATTTTTGCCCCCTGGACTGCAAAATGCTCGTTTCTAAGTCAAAAAACCATTGTCCTATTGTTATAAATTGTATATTTTGCAAATAATCCTTTTGAACCCTGTTTGACTGGGTACTCGAAGATTGACAATGTTTTGCTGTCGCTCCTTTATGTTCATGTGGTTGTTGGAAGCGTATTGGTTTTGTTTGTGGTGGCGGTTCAAGTCTATAGAGCTTTCAATGCCACCCGCACTCGCCTTTGACAGGACTTGAAGACTCGGTGAAGAGGTTAAAGAAAGTTGCCTTTTCGATACATATAATACACACACACGCTGTATATTTCCTCCTGTTTGCTACTGAAAACAAGTTTTCTCTGGAGACAACTCCTGTATGAAGCTTGTTTTTTAGTCTTTTTTTGAACAAATCTTGTTGAAACTGTAGCACGTTTTCCCACAACAGCACTGCTCCTGACGACGACTTTTACTCGAGTACTTGTTTGAGTGTTTTACATTTGCACGGCATGTTTGTACATATACAATACATACTCACATATTGCCACAAGTATTCAGTCCTCCACTTTTGACCAAAACTTCAAGACATGTATATCAAGGAAACCGAGGGCGGAAAGCGTGCAAGACGAGTAGCCCTTGTTGTATAATAATAATTATGCACAAGGCTCGTCAAATGTTGTGTGTGTATGAAAGTCATGAACATGGTTTTGTCCATTTGTGGGAAATTTTTAACGAAATGAGCACGTCCGCCAGCGCAAGTAGTTGAAAAGAGGGCAAAGGTGTGGTAATTGGTAGCTGGGTAATATGGTGTTGTGTGGATTTTTTCTGCCGCATAGTTAACGTGTTAATGTTTATAGCTGCCAAGTAGTTTTGATGGCAGGAAATCATGAGCGGTATTTTTCTCTCCATCCATGTTTACATTTCTCAAGTTGTAAGGAAGGGCAAAAAGTTGGTATCTGGACCGAGAAATATCAAGTAAGGAGCCACGGGGGAAAGCAAAAGCCGTATGGAGCAATATATGCTTTGAAAAGTTGAAACATTGGCAGGTCGTAGTAGGAAACACCTTTCGTCACATGTTATGTGTTCTTCTGTAAACATTGCGGCCATGTTGACAGACGTGCTCAACCCAAGAAACAATATGCCTAATCGAATGCATGTTCCATGCCAAAAAACGCTCAGTCCCAGTCCTGCCAATTCATATCAAAGTTATCGACAATAACAAGGGGAAAGTAAAGCTTGTGTCGTCGCGTGGCAAATTGAGCCATTGTGTGTGCTAGACGATTCAAGGCATTTGGCTAAATGGGCAAAAATGGAATAATGGCCCACAACAACATCAAGGGACCGTCGGGCATGTAATGAGTCGGCATCGTTTTGATAGTTGAATTTAAGGGAGGGAAAATTTAATGGCAAGTGGCTTTGGGAACTCATGCGAGTAATTGCAGTAAAACTGACCTTTAGCATGTGTGGAATAAATTCTGAAAGCCATAAAGGTGCAATTAAGATGTATCAAGTTGCCGGTTTTACGTCTTATTAGACTCGAGATCGTAATTTTGTTTGCTCTAAGGTTTTTTTGCTCTACTAGTGAGTCAACTATTTTTATTACAATGACACAGTTTACACACCCAACAACATAAGTGGACAAGGAGTATATAGTGATGTTAATTTTACTGTGAAAAAAATGCAGCAAAAATAAAGACTTATCCAGCAGGAGGCTGGTTAATATTTGATGGACTGGTTTGCGTTGGTAGGATTTGGATTTTTGATGAATTGGATAAAAAATTCAATGCGTTTACAGGGCGGCAAGAAAGTATGGGATAAAAAGGAATGACTTTGTTGGCGAACGAGCCGGTAGCCGACAACTACTAGTTTTACGCTAGGCTATATATTAAAAATCTATGAACGAGGTCCAGCCCAACCATGGTTCTTACGCAGATTGTTAAGTTTTGATCAGATACGGTAAAAAGTATGGGAGAAAGTTTGTTCTTATAAAAAGCGCACATGGTACTTTACTCTTGCTGCTGCTGTCGGTCAAGTGAGCAGGTTGTTAGGTTGTGTAGAGAGACGTAAAAAATACACAGTTTATGCTTTGATCCAAAGTGTTTTTCTTTCTCTACGCCATCTGATTGATCTCAGGTAGGCGAAAACAGACATTTGCTTTTATTGCCGGTGAGTCGGTGGATCTCGATACGTGGTGTGTGTGTGTGGAAATGGAATAAGGTTAATTCTAATCAGAAGTGTATTGGGTTCAAAAGAGCGCCGCCGGAACCAAGAAAGAGTCCGAGAAGAAGAAAAAGAAGAAGAAGAACAAGATTGGGCAAGGATTGTAGACAGGTGTGTCTTGAAACGCCAGTTTGCAAAGTGCATGTATACTTGTTGGTATGTTCACTCGACTTGACACGCAAAGAATATATTTAGGTAAAAAACAAGGGGAATAAAGCGCACTTTCATGAGAAGAAATCGATTAAGTATTGGCGTGGGTGCTGTTGGCCAGACTGCCGCTGGAGGTGTGTTCAGTCAAGTCCCGCAAACAACATTTTTCAAAGTGGGAAAAAAAGTTGAAGAAAAGTTGTCCGAGTCCAGTTGCTACTGCTGAGGTCTGGAGATGTAAGAGAAACAAGTTTTGGAATAGAAAAGATATGGCATGCAGATTTTCAAAGAGGAAATAAAAAAAGCAGGTATTGTTAGAGAAAAAAGATTTCAAATTGCTAAGTACCTTGTTTCGATAAAAGTTGGTCGTGGATATATATATTTGTTGGCGTTGGCTGTTTCTCCTGTCGCTTTAGCTTGTTAGTGAAAGGTGGTCTGGGGCTGCAGTAGAAAAAGTGGTACTTACTTTTACTTGAGTCAAGTGGCCGTCGTCCTAGTCGTCTAAGAGGGAAAACAGTAAAATAAAGTGGTCGTTTCGATTCATATACGTCAGGCAGAGGCAAGTATTGCTCCATTGCCACAACACAAGGAATAGGCGGTTTACGTTACGTGTGTTTATAGATTTGCCGCTTCATGTCCCTCAGGTGCCTTTTGGTAAAGTCTAGGACAGGTCCAAAGGGAAGGGTTTCAGGTGGCACTACTTTCACCCGAGGACAGTTCTTCGAGACATGTGAAACGCGTATACGAGGAGGCTGCTCGAGATCTTGTTCTGAAAAAGAACGTCTTGACAAACAGATGGGATAGCGGCGTCTTATAGGTCTTGTTGTTGTGTAAAGGAGGGGTAATTTATTGGACTATTTGCATACAACATTTCTTGTTTGGCATATCCCACAAGATGGAAAGGGTGGGACACGGCTGTAAAAGCAGAGATAAAAGCGTATTGTTTCTATTAGTAAAAAGAGGAAAGAGACAGCCAGCAGAAAGGCTAAGGAAGCTGTGTGACGTGGATGTATCTCAATAAGATGTGAATGGAAAACAAGATTTCTGGCCCTGATTCCGAATGTGGTGGGTGAAGAAGAGTGAGTGGAATAAATTGTCTCCGATCCGACCATTTCAGACTGGAGCATAAGAATGGCAAATGCTCTTATCGGCGACTTGGATGGAATCTTTGGTCAGGTGTTTTCCTTCCTTGCGAACTGATAACATTGGCAATTTGCAAATCGTTCGCGTACATCTCCGGCTTGTTAATTTTAGACGAAGCTTGTTCAACCAGCCTCTTTCACCCCTCCATCTCCTGCCCAGGCGGCGTATATAACGTTTAAAGAATTTTGGATCAGCCCACTGTCGGAATACAAAAAGCTCATAAGTCGCGGCATGTTCAAGACGTTGGATTTTTTAGAAAAATGTGCCGTTGTTGTATCACCACATGTTGCCGTGTGTCTATACAGAAGTGTATATATTCTTGTAGTCAGAAAGTTATGAAGGTGACAGAGAGCGAGAGACGGATAGATAGCTACCCATTTCATGCATAATGTATACAAATACCGGCGGTGTGGAACGGATGAAGCCGGGCTGCCGAAAAATGCTTCTTGATTTCATTCCACGACAGAGCAAAAAGTCGCCTCCTGCAGTGAAGTCTACTTCAATGATGACAGCAACACATGATGCAAAATCTTGGAGAAAATTACATGCCAAAAATACAGATTCCATTGTATATATTATATGAATCTTGGGTATAACCAAAGCCTTGTTCGTTACGGAGGTGCCTTGCAAGACTCATGTACACACACATGTCCCTAAGCATGCATAATGCGTGCCACTTGTGCATACAAACGTAGCTTGATGTTAGCTGCCGAAATCCGACACAAAAACCATGGTTTGAGCCAAGCTATAGTACGCCAAAGTCTGTCATTTATAAATACTAGCATCAAAGTCGATTTTGGCACATGAAGGTAAACACGGATAGTCACTTTCACTCTCCTTTTACGGAAAGCAACAAGCAGCTTCAGTGGTTGACATGTCGAATGACAAGCTTTTTGATGTGTGAAAAATGGCTCATATGTGGCAATGAGCTACAGGGAAACTTCCAAATAACAGCCCTGCTAATCAAGAGGTATCCTCGAATAACAGGGTAAATTCGCGGTCCCGCCGCTCTCCCATAAGGATAACGTTAGAGAATACCCCCGATTTACAGCCCTGTTAATTGGAGAACCTCTATTTAGCGGGCGTACTATAAAGGCCCCTGGTAGTGCTTTATACGTATTGTGGTCTCCGAATAACAGGGTTCGCTGGATCACTCTATTTGCTCAATCATTGAGTACAGAATTCATAAGAGCGCCGGTTTTCGCTACCAATTTTGCCCTATGGCCGTATGCAGTAAGCACAAATACAGTAGTTTTGAAGATGCGATGTCTTTCTTGTGCCTTTAGCCTTTAGCGGCTCCGGTATAAGCGGGATTTATAGAGACCTCCAATTAACAGCGTAATACTGTTATTCGGAATAGCAGGAACCTCTAAATAGCAGGATTTTAGCCATTCCCCTTCAAACCCTGTTAATCGGAAGTTTCCCTGTAGCTGTCTGTCTGTCGACTTGTGGTTTTTGGTAACTGTATCTTATACTAGCAAGATTGTGATCAGGTATCGGTTTCAGCAGACTTGGGCAGCGCTGCTTTACCGCCATCCGCTTCTGGCAAACAAACTGACTTGTTCTTCCGCTTGGCACCTGCCATACAAAACCTTTGTTTTCACTTATCAATCCACAGAAGCACAAAGGAGGATGAATGTCGTGTGTTTGTACGTGTATGTATTTGTTGGAGGGTAAAATTAATTTTGTGGCAATTTTCGTACGGGAAACACCCTCCAGACAACAAAAGGCGAACAAAGCAAAATACTGAGATTTTTTTTCAAAATCTGTGGTGAAAGCAAAAGAGTAAATGAACATTTTCGGTTGTGTAGAATATAGTACTGGAGGAATTTCTGATCCGCACAAATATTTCATATCGTCAAAACTATGATCAAGTGGCCTCGAATCTTTCGCCTTCGCTTTCATGCTTCATCGGGCATGAAATATAATTTAATTCATTTTTATAATTTGTTCTTTTCCTTTTCCAGTCGTCTCTTCTACACGTACATTTTCTTTTGAACCTTTGGAAATTTGTACATGGTTTCTTAGCCGTCGTCGTCAAAATTCTTCCCTTGGCACAAGAGGCTAATCCCATGCTCAAATCTTGAGCCTGCCAAGAACAATTTGAGGGCGAGCGAGAGAATAAAAGCGGATTCGATTTTATAATAGCAGCGTATTCTCGAGCTGTCAAACCTCACTGCTATCAGTTGGCAGGAACAGGTTACATCGATGCGAAGACAAATGAATATTTTATGGCTACCCCCGAGAAAGGTGATGGAAACAAGAGGGAAATGGGCGGGTTTCCGGAACTTATCGACTCTTTCTTGTTAGATATATAGTTGTTATCAAAGTCAACTTTAAGCAAATATTGTCCCACTGTACTGTACCTTGCATGTACTCTTTCAAAATGTCTTGTATATATGTATTCTGTCAAAACTGCCCGTGAACAAAAGCAAGCTAATTTATTCGTTTGTTTGCTGTACGCAATGTGTGCTCTAATTAGTTGAGTAGTATCTGGCTCAACGTGTGAAGGTGTTTTTGTGTAGGTGTTTGAGCAAATATTGTTTAACGCTTCCTGGCAATTTGCGGTAGACAAATGTGTCTACAGGAGAGTGAAGGAAGATGACTGAAGGATCAAATGCAATATGAACTGTATCAAATTTAACTACCAGTACGAAATTGAAAGTTTCACAAGAATTTATGGGGCAGTCGTAAAAAGGTGTATTTGTATGACGGTAAAACCCGACGCATAGAAAATTTGAAAAGTTTTCACGTCTTTTTCCAGTTAATGCAATACCTGAGAAAAGTGTGAATGAGCTGATTATTTAATTCTCCTAGATGAAATCTAACCCGTGAGGTTATCCCAATCTTTAGTTAGTTTCGGGCCTACTTTTGGAACTGAATCGAAAGTTTTCACCCTCATCATTGCTGTTCGTTTACGTTACTTGAAGAAAATTCGTCTTGTATTCTGTTTTCAACGATGACAAAGTACTTTGCGGGGTTCGATTCGGCTATGATATAGCATTGGCTCTCCAGTGCGGCACCCTCAACTTTCTTGAAAGGATGCCGCAGAGAGCGTACGTGCCTGTCGGCCATGACGAATTTCTTCCAATCCGCTACTTTCACCTGCTTGAGAGCTTTGTATAATGATTTACCTGGTTTTGAATTAAGGTGGCGGGTCACGCAAAGTTTGGAAGCGTTTCCCAATGATACCGTGTACATGACATGATGTAGGGATTTTGCGAGTATGAGACCTGCATCCAAGTGTTAAGTAGTTTTAGCCCAAAAAGCTGCATCTCGATTGAATACAAATTAATGGGTGGGCAAGTTAGTTTGTGAATACTTTTTAAAAATTTTGCTGCTGGTACAGTGTGACAAAAAATTCGAGTCTCGGATGGACCACGCGGTAATTAAGGAGTAAATTTTCCAAATCATTATGGTCATTCCAGTGTTTTCTTCACCGACCCGTATACGAACCCGCTACTCCCGAAAATCGGGCAAACGCACAGGGCAACATTCCCCGATGTAGCGAATGAATAATGTTAAGCAGGAACCCTTGATGAACGGCAACAAAAATGTCACTTTTCAGGACTTTGTAAGTTCGAAGTAATATTTCCCATTATGGACCATTGCAAAGACGTAACAGACGAAAATTTCAAGAAAACGTTGCACTGATGTTTTCTCACATTGGAGCTGATTATGTCGTTCGTTTTTGATAAAATATATTTAATATATTTTTTAGGCTATGAGTTGTTAGTTTTGGTCGTTGCTTTTTGATCTTGTTGAACATTTTACTTCGTTCTGCAGTTTCATACCTTTTTTTGTTGAAAAAAGATCAATGGAGAGAACAGCGGTCACTCGGGTTGCTCGGGTATCGTCTGAAGATTATAAGTTGGCATCGCATTTTGAGATAAAGAAACATGGTTCGTCCAAAATAACCTGTTGATGTGCATATACCAAATTAAAATCGGGATGCGGCTTTCCGACTCCTTTCACTGCAAATGTGACAGCTCATCTACACAGCAACATGGACTGGGGTTGATAAGGAAACTTTCTTTTGATGTCATTCTGAAAGTGGTCGGATGTAGTTTTGCATGCATAAAAGGACAGTGCCAAAAGCAATTTTCTTGTATGACGTAAACGAAAATGCTTGTGTGTGTTTGCCCGAGCGTGATTGTTTACCTGTTCGGTATGTAATTTTAACCCGTATTCACTTTTCCGCCTCGACAGGACATTTAATTCCCAAGCTAATCTATCAGCCGGAGCTGGCTTTCGTCGGGCGCTATACTTGTATCATGTAAGCCACGAAGCTGATAGAAGATCCGGAACTTCGCCCAATACCATGCAAACCAGAGAAGGGAACCGTTGATAAACTTGACAAGTTGTCGGGCTGACTGAGAAACAGTTTTTAGTTTTTACCATCATCTGTGATGTCTGTTCCCCCATTGCGGCTGACTGTTGCCAAACGGAAATGACATTGAGGAAGCAGTTTATATATATTGGTAGTTCCTGACTGCAATGGAAAAAGTTGCATAAGTAAGTCTACTGTCGGTTTTCGACAATTTCGAATTCTTGAGGCAAAAATAAACTTGCAAATTTAATTATGGAAGTTATTTACCCTAGGCAAGAGTGAAAATGCACACACTGGATTCTTGGCGTAGGCGGTTCCGCATATGTGAACTTGCCTGGCAGCATACAAATTGAATCCAACTTTTTATGCTAGCGAAATGTGTTTCATCAGTTGGGGATTTGGAAGGATGGAATGCTTCCATGTCCTAATATATCAGTTTTTGTCCGCGGCTTCTTTTAGACAAACTGTGCCGTTTGTAGTCTATAAGTGCAACACTATCGATAGGGACATTAAAGCTCTGGTCCCGTCATAAATAACCGTTTCAACAGATAACTGCAAACACGTTTGGTGTGTGGTAATCATGTCGGTGGCCTGTAGGATTCAAAACTATTTTTTGACCTAGGGAGGAATAACAAAGTCATGAGACGAGTTATTACAGTTGTTGCATTTCATGTTTGTTGGCTTTCCCGACGACCGGAAGTGTGTGACAGAATGAGGCTATCTTTTAGTAAATGGGTGGGAGGGCTGACGAAATATTAAACACAGACAAACTCATACACGATTCGACATGTTTCACATGCATGAATATATATATTTATATTGAGCCCGCCGACGGTATTTACATTGGTGGTATTGATGAGATATTGTAAGGAAATAACCTACGTTCTACTTATACAAAGCGAATGATTTATTTCTGCCGGTAACACCACAAGACTGATAAGAAAGACTCCTAAGTAAGGCTCTCACAATTGTGAAGTACAATAGACCAATTTGCGGTCGTCTCATGGCCACAGACGGGGAAAGTGCATGCAAAAGTGCGGGCAGACATGGGACCATGGGAGCTCCTGCTATGACTATCTATCACAGGCCCACATAACCACTAATGTATTATTTGGTATTGAACACGGAACGGCTTTTAAAGACGGAATGAAGGGGGCGTCTGGGTAAACGGAAAAAGTCATGGAAAAGTGAAGAATGAATATTTGACGTTTTGATCAGCCAAAACTAAACCAAGTAAGACGTTAGAAAAAGCTGACACTTTGACAAGTAGTTTAGAAATACTTTCCACTCGCGGAAATAAATTTCATAAGAGGAATCCTGGAGCTTTGATGCAAACTTGCCGTTTTTATTATGAATTGTTCAAAATTTGATATTTCAAAATACTTGCAAAATAATAACTCATTCTAAATTTCTTTCAATTTTGTAAATTCGGGTTTGTGTTTTTTCAAGATTTCACAATGACTCGTTGCAGAACACAGTTCAAGTTTTGCTGAACAAACTGAGTATGGTGAAAGCTTGGAAAGAGTTATAATTTCCAAGTGTTTTCTTTCACCAGACCTCGTGGTTACTGACGCAATTTAAACGAGTCTTGACTGGGCACTTACATTCGGTATACACTTGAGTCAGACAGACCCAGAGCGTTGAACAGGTAAATAAATACTCTAAAAGCAGCCTTGCAACACTCATAAAAATACAAGCTTGGTAATACATGGTGTGGATTCAATGCCAGCAACTGCCGCTGAAATAGTTTAATGCAACAGTCTTGCTATATTTGGAGCATAGTGTGTGTAGTTGGTGTCTAAGAGACGGATCGATTGAGTAATTGAGATAATAACCGGGGATAATTTTGTTCAGTTGGACAACGGTTGCGAGACGGTTTTTACGCCTTCAGATTACAACGTTATGGCTTGTCAGAGACAGTGAGTCGGCAGTAAACCGAAAGCACGTAACAAGAAGGGAGGAAAAATGTGTACAAGAGTACAAGAAAGTCTGGAAATTCGGTTTTGCCAGGTTTTTCTAGTCGTAGTACGAAAGTTATCTATATTTAAGCCGTGAGCTCTGTTATGAGAGATAAGATACAAGAAAATGTTTGACAGCTAAGAAGCAAGGTTAGCTGCAATCGCTGTGTTGTACATACGCACAACTTCACAGCAATATGGCTCTCACAGTTAGGGTGGCAAATAATTTACGAGGCCAAAATTGCTGGACAGATGACATAATTACCTTGTAGCTCCATAACGGTTTTATTGTTCGCGCTAGAGTTTCATAGCTTCTGGTATTACAACTCGTTTATAGTCTTGTTCACAGATATACACTTTCTCCCCTTTGCCTTTTAACTTGTATGAACTTGCTCAAAGCTTTCTTATGAAGCTTCAAAGCGTATGGAATAATTCTTGCTAGATGCTACCTAATTTATTATAGACAAGCTGTTAGTTTGCACTTTGAACACCGCAAAAGCAATGAATTGTCACTGACCAAACGGTAAATTCCTGACTGGTGGGCAATGAAATTCTAAAAGTTTATGTTGCACTTGAAATGAGCCCAAGGTTTCAGTTATATATACCATCATTGGTTCTAAAGTTGGAAATGTGTTCTAGCATACTAAATTTTACTGTCGAAATGGTAATGCCAAACAACTTGATATTCGTTACATAGTCATCAGCGGTAAACCTTGGCAGGGTCATTTTTCAAAGTCGCATAAACAGAATATTGAACGATTTTTTTTCAAAAAATAGAAATGACCTGTTCTTCTACCTGAGACGAGATTGGCTAAAATATTTACTAGAATAATGCCAAATCCCGCATGTGTTGTCCTGAAACCTTTGGTAAAAAGTACCAAACGGCACAGCAGGTTCGCAGTTTACTAGTGTACGTGAGTACCTCCAAGTTTTTTATTGTTGCAGTAGGATTTTTTCATTGTTCTCTGCGGGTCGGTAGCTGGTAGAAGAAGCCGGAGATATTGGATCGAAGAGAGGATAAAAGGAGGTGGAGGAAAAGGCGACTTTATTGCAAAGTCTATTAGGAAACATGGTCTTTGGTTAATGGTAGAGGAAGAACAAGTGTGTATATATGTGTGTGTGTGCGGGGACTCAATACAAATCTTTGTCAAATATCCTACCTTTTTATTTTCTTACCAAACCGCCGCTGCGTCGTGTAGAACCTTTGAATTATGACCTCAAAGGACATTATTTTCGCCATCTTCCAGTCGCTCCTCATTCCATGGAAAATATATAAACACACGGCTTTATCCTCTTTACGAGCCTGCGGGAACGTGCTAACAGCGTTTTTGCCACTACTTTCACTGTTCTCTTGCTCGATTCCAAAACCTTCCGCTAATACACAACTGCCATGTCTGTAGTTGAACTCCAAAACATGGTCGTAAGCATGCCATTTTTACCCGCAGCTTTTTTCTTTGTTGTGGTTTTGTACTGTTTGAAGTCAACAATGTAGCGGTTCTAGAATTCTCGAGCCGCAGAGTTCTCTCTAACAAATTGTTAATTGATGCTCCAGGACGATGATGTAAAAAGCCTTCAAGATAAGAGACGCTTTTCGCTAAAAAGTTTGCCGTACCACTCAGTCGCAAAGTAGGGTGAAAGTTCACAACTTGGCCATGCGGAACATAGGTGTCATGTGTTCGATAAACAAGAGTGTCGTAGAAGCCTTGTAGGTATCTCTCACGAGCAGATGATAAAACATCTATGAAATTTTGTGAACGTGTCTTTCGGTTTGATGACATTTTTATGGCGGCGGTAGTGTGGAGCTCATATACCCATCCTATAAAATAGTTTCTTCCTGTTTTTGCAGCTTGTTATCAGAACAGAGACTTTGTACACTTTGTATAGTGTGGAACCGCACAAGAGGAACATCATCTAGATTCATATTTTTGAATTAGGTGACGATATAAAATTCAGACATGAACTTTTTGGATCAAGCCAAGCTTCATGGCCCGTACCTAAATTAATCAACTTTTCGCAGAGGTTTCCAACCTGCCTGCGGTTAAACAAGTTGCAGAAAAGTGGTGAGATACATGTAATACATGTGTAACTATAATAGCAGAAAATCTGAGTCTGGATGTATATATTCAAGACAGCATATGGACGGAATCATCAAGTTGAGAGCAAGCCTCATATAAGTAACCAGCGACTAAACACTTTTTCCAGACTGGAAATGTTGCTAAATCCCGGAGTAACGAAAATAACCTATTTGTCCAGCTGAGCCACAATGGGATAACGGCGGATATAAAATATTGCAGTTTTCTGGAGGACTTGGTGGCATATTTTGTCCTCTCGCTCTTGGCTGTCTGTCGGTCGAAAAGAGGTTGTGTATAAAGCTCGAAGAATAAAGTAAGCAATGAGACAATATTTGATTGTTGCTTGTGCGTCTAGAATAGGGCCACCACAATTTTTGGCTTTAATCCTGTAAGAAGCAAGAAAAGGAGATTGCTGTTTTCTGCGGACAAGGAAATCAGTGTAATGTGGTGGCGGCGGAAGGCAGATGTTGGTTTTAGCATGTCAAGGAGGAGTGTAAAGAATTGTAAGCGATTTTCCCTTCATTGACCGCTATAAATCTTGCCGTTGGATAGCAGGTGTTTCTAATGTTTACTTATACGCTCCCACTACTTAACAGGAAATCTAAGAAGAGTCAGATCAAAGGAATTGGCCAACAGCAGAGAACCAGCAGCGGCCTTGTTTGTGGCAGCTATCGGTTTCGGCTGTCTCTTGGCTCCTTGTGGCCATTTCCAAAGTAGATACCACACATTCATCCGCTTCCATCGTCTTCTTCTCTGCCAAATTTTAAGCCAGCTTACCTGCTTGTTAGTGGAATTAAAGCGGGCCTCAGGCTCTACTGCCGCTGAAAGATCACTACTTAAATCGGTCTTTCTAGGTCAATTCATAAGCTGCAAAAGCTTCTCTGTTAATTATGTCCTGTTCAAGGAGCTTTGGAGATGGTGAGCATAATGTGTAGACGAGGATGCTAAACGGATCTTTCAAATCCTTTTGGGGAGGGGAGAGACTTGCTCCAAGATTAGCTTTCACCACCGTCTTCCGGAATCCGTTTTGTTGTAAACCATCCATCGAAGACGACGGCGGCAACCGTCTATGTTGCGGTGTCTTATCAAGGCGTCGCCGAGATCCGTTCCAGCTTCTTTCTCAACGCTTAACTATGCCTTCCGGGTCACCAACCAAACTCTTTTGTGTAAAGGAATATGAATAAGAAATTGTGTCGCTCACACCCGCCTGCTCCCAAAATTCCCTACCTTTCAATTTATGCATACAATTTTTCGCTACAAAAGAAGAATAAAACTTTCCGTACTTACTAGCTTGAAATTAAAACGTGCCCCACTGGCTCCTGATTCAGTCCCCTGATGTACAGGGGAGATTATGTAGCAAAAAAGGACATGGTTTCAAAGACTTTGACTTCAAAGCTATTTGACTACTTTACTTTGATCGGGTGGATTCACCGATACTTAAATTTTTGTTTGGAATCCGTCATAGGTGTGATGCCGTGAGCCAATCCAGGAACAGGACTGCCAACCAAAGCCAGAGTGTCGACAAGTTAAAATGCTCCGGAACGTGCCATTTCAAAAGCGTGTATGCCGTCCTTGTACTTTGCGCAATTATTGCTTGCTGTCTAGCACGTCCAGGTGAGTGAGCTATCTATTCTATATAATATTTTTTAGCATAGCAGTGCTGCTGCCTTGTCTTGGATTTGGACGTTTGCATTGATTTCAAGCTAAAAATAACTTGTATAATTATATCTAAAAAATAATAATGCGAAAAGGAATTTAATCTCACAAGTCATTTTGATTGAAACTAATTGTTAAAAACTCTTGAGGCATGAACCACCTTTCAAGTGATTCTGGCAGTTTTGGTACTTGCCAATTTTGAAAGCAACATTCATGTTCAGTTCAAGCCAGCAATAAGCTCTGAAGCAATCTACAAGCTAACAAAAAATAGCCTGATAGTCTTCTTGTAAAAAAGAAAGAAGAAAGGAAGTACATAAAAACGATCGAGTCTCTGTGTATAAACTTGACTTGTCGAGAGGCTTATCGCGGAAGGAATTTTTGGGGATAATTTATCAATGTCTTGCTTCTACAAGAGTCAAATCAGAGGATCCTCCATCGACTAGCTGAATGAATAATTGCGTCATATTTGCCTAACGTCTTTTCACTTGACCTTATACATTATTGCCTTGGATCTCCTTCAACCACAGCATCTTGTCGAGTTTTTTATTAGCCTAGAAGATCTTCATTAGTTCTACTCCTCCAGCCGTTTCCTGCTTTCATCCTACTTTCCGCCTCTGAACACGGGGAAATTTACAAAAGCAAATGTCTAACCAGCCAGCAGATTGGAACTTTACAAAAGTCTAGGAAATCATGGGAAAAGAAAGTTTTAGCATATTAAGCTACAGGAGAAATCTGCCCATAGAGGAACCGAAGAGTTAATTAAATTCAACGATTGAATGGTTGATGAAATGAACAAAGACTTGTTGTACGACTGTACTCTTTAATCTCAACCTATTGTGCATGCACGGTAGAAGAAAAGGTCCAATTAAACGCTTGCCTCCATTCTCCATATATCAAAACAATTAACTGCCAATTTGCTCCCAAAACGCCTTTCAGCAAGGTAAATTTTGTCTACGGTATTCCTAGAACGGCTATGATCTGGAACAGCAAACTTGGTAATTATATTGTTGGGACTGTAAAAACAAATTACAAATTGTCGGTGAATATTGTATTTCATGTTTATACTTGAATGAAGTCCAACGCTTTTGATTCTTTTATTGTACGTCTACTTCTGGGAAACCTGTGAAACTGAAATTCTCATTTCTTTCTATCCTATAATATATGGATCAATATTACAAATTCTAGACGCAGATATGTTTGTTCTGGTAGCGTTCTTTTCCATCAGACGTCGGCATAATTTTATACTACAATTCTGAAAACAAAAGTTTGCGTTGCTGCTGAATTACCTTGAGAGAGTATCATTAATCAATTTTTCGGGGCATTTTACCTCAATCTTCATTTCCTCCCCTTGATTTATTGCGGAAATCAGTCATCTTGGTATACCCATCAGTCCAGCCGTGCCTCTTGAAATATTTAGTAGCCTTGATCGCTTAACTTGAGCCAGAAAAAAGTACCCACTATCATTCAGCTCGTTCGATTCATTTTTAGCAAGCATTGCCGGTCGAGCATCGAAACATTTCTGGTTGACGACTAACGCTATATGACAAACTTGGGCAGCCAGAGCTCTCGCTAAATTAAAAAAGGTCTTTGTGTATAGCTGTAGGTTCGAATTGATTCTTGTCAAATTGCAAACCTTTGCAAGCTTCAGTGAGCAGGATGAACGCATGAGCATATGTCAGAAACGTTTGATGTTTGAGTGATAAAAGACGTGTGATTTCTTCAAAAGGAGGATGAAAGAGTGTAGGGTCGTGTGACAATTTACGAGATTTGCTAGAAATCTTTCTTTCTGGAACATTTCAGAGATTAAAAGTAGACGAAGTGAAATGATTTCGGTTCAATTGTTGTGGAACGCGGAAGGTGTGTAAGCACCAAGTACATTTTAATATTCTCAGGAAAGGCTAAAATTCTATCAAGCATAACGAAATTTTACAAGTTTGAACAAAGATTACAAAGCGGTTGCAAAAGTTAAGAATTTAAGCAGAGAAACTGTCAAGATTTCCAAGTCCAAGGCAAGGCATTCAAAGGGCAAGAAGATGCCACAGGCTTCAAGTTTTGGAAAACTTGCGAAAATGTGATTGCCCAAGGAGAACATAGTGTTGACAGACTAAAAAGTTTGGTTTTTGATCCTTTGACAGCTGGAGCGAGTATAGGATGCTTCAAATGCTTTAGCGTGAACGGAAGCAATCCTCATTGCGAAGATCCGTTCCATAACAACTTTTCCTCCGAGTTTTATGAGACTCCGTGCTTGTGCGGCCGAAAAGGCCGTGATGGGCTTTTCCCTGGAACGTCCTGCATTAAAATTAAGGGAACCGTCAGTAAGTGCTGGATTTGCCATTTGATCTCTTACAAAAGATAGCTTTATAGCCGTATCGCAGTATCTACAGACACCACCACCACCGCCACTGCCGAGATCAACCAAGAAGTACATGGGCGGAAACGAGACAAGAAAGCCTGATTGGATTGTGGTTGGTGGCAATAGTGCATTAGTTTCCAAGAACGGCGGTGGCGGTGGTAGTAGTAGTAGCTTGTTGATGTAGTAAGATAGCAGTTAGCTGGATGCATGCCGCGTAAATTAGCAACATTTCGGTGGTTTGTTGGTGGCTTACCAAACTGCCATGTCTTTTTGATATACGCAGAACTGACCGGGAAAACGATACTGTACCGAACATGTTCCTTGGACTCTGGAACACAAACAACGGACACGGAAATTGTTCGAATGTCCCACTGTGGACACTTTGAGTTCGACGACGAGTAAGCCTATATTCTTTCCGCCCAGCTTTTCCATCTCCGTCCGTACTATATTGCCCAACACTATTTCAGCTTTCCTCCATACCAATTTATTACATTGCCATTCATGTCCATTTGTATTCACCACCGCTTCTTTTCATTAACAGTCACAACCTTGTTCCAACACATAAGGCCTTTTTAATGTTCCATTGTACCGTACTTTATTTGTTTCCAAACCTCACTTATTCCTGTCTCTGTGTCCGCGCCCTTTTGGAAATGCATAAATTCTATGGCATTCATTACGTTACAACACTGGACACTTTTGTACGTTTTTCTTCTCTTCACAGAATGTGGACGGGCCATGTCACGGTATTATGCTTTCGCCGCCTGATATTTTCCAGCCCTCTTGTCTCTGTTGAATTTGAAAAAGCTAATATTCAAGATTATGAAATGTCAAACTGCTGTAGACATACATGCATGCCAGAAAATTCCCCTTGTATTGCAAAGAACGTGTAGCAAGAATTTCCCGTCAAACTTTCACTACTTACTACGTTCACAGCATGGGTTGTGCTATAAACCAGAAAGTAATTCGGCGACTTGTTTAATGAAACCAGATCTAACTTGATGGCGGCAAAAGCAACTTCTCTCCTAATGTAAGCATGTATGCACAAACCCTCAAGAAAGATCGACACAAACCTCTCATGAATAGATGGAGACAATAACTTCAATTTGCATACATTTTTGGCCCAACTGGAACAGAATGGTTAAGAGAAGAAATAGAGACAGAATCTGATGAATCTAGACGAGTTTCGCATCCCAGATTCATACACTCCTTTTATCTCGGGCAACATCAAGAAGACGAGAGAAAGTTTTGGAGAAAATGTTGTTGCAGCAATCACCTTGGTCGCCTCCTAGTTGTAGTCCATTAGACGGAAAATGCAAAGGGGAATTAAGGTCAAGAGAAGACGAAACTTTGATAATCTCAAGACTCAAGTTTCAACAAAATTGTACACATATATATGTTGTTGGATCAACAGCTTTTCAATTTGCTCACTAAGCCGACGAAAGACTCACATAGATATGCACACAAGTTTCCTTTCTACACAAATCACATAATGATGGCTCCCACATGGCTCTCACAAGAGGTTACTGTGTTACATAATGCAACGCTATTTCTGTTTAAGCCCCTTAGCGAAATCGCTTACGTGCGCGCGTGTGTCTGTACAAAATATACAAAATCGCCATTTCCAGCTGCATCACATTACATAAATGTTGTTTATGATGGTATTTTTGCCAATATTTCCCCTTTTACCTTTTTTGCTCCCCATGAAAAAAGTAACTTGTGCTGATGATTGTATGCCCACGCAGTTGACTACAAAGTCTATTCACGTTGATAGCTTTCAGAAAATTAATTACGCAATGTCTTTTGCAGGTACCTGGCAGGCTGCGTCCAGAGCTGTAACGACGCCGATGGATGCAATGGTGGCCGTCATTTGAGTCCTTCTTCTAGTTTCTATCAAAACGTCTTCCTCGTCTGTCTAGGTCACCGAATAGCCTTCTGGATTCTGTTTGAGCGGAAATGGACTTTGGGTTCTGCCAGTTCGTAGCATACATGTGACTGAGGAGAAGGTTTTTCGTATTTATATGTACTATAAAATATAATAGTGTTCAGTTGTGCAAGTTGATTGATTATACCGCGCATTACAACAAGGTTTGAGCACATGACAAGTTGCTGCTAGCTGCAAGCACAAGAATTGTACTATATTCCACGGGTCTAAAATATATACATGTGTTTGTGTACTTGATAAAAGAGAGAGAAACTTTATATATAAATATGATGCATAATAACGCGAGTTCCTGTTGGCTAATCAAAGTCGTAAGGTAGACATTTGAAATGTAAATTACCCCGGAATATCCATACGTCTTTGTGAAGGTACATAAGCCAGCACAAGCTTTGATTCTGCAAGTTTTGGCAAGTAATTTGCCGAGACTTTTGGTGGTGAAGAATTGGTGGTTGATGCATGTATAAGCGGCTCGTGGTACGTGTGAGAAATTAAAGCTCACAGAGATCCATCGCAAGAGCCCCAGAGATTACTTTGGTGAAAGCTCGGGACTCGATGCAAGAACGGAGAGGATTACCAAGGGATTTGTTAAGATTCGCGGCTGGGATGAAGACAGAACACTAGTCAATGATTAAATGAGAGAAGGTCGTTACATGCACAGCAAGCACATAGGAAAAGCTCCATCAGAATACAGAGATTCTTTGGCCCGAGTTCATTAGGAGATAATGGCGAGAGAGAGAGGTTATACAGTTATACGGCCAGAAAGGAAAAGAGTTTGACGCTGACAGAGTGAAAGTGGCGAGAGGTGAAAATGAAAGCAAATATTAATGTTTCAACACATTAAGGTCCTGGTGCTGGTGGAAGGAACGTGTCGGAAGTGCTTTTTCCCACACTTGTTCCCTCTGCCGACTTGTCTTTAATTACTTTTGTTGAGAAAAAGTTTACAAACCGTGTAAATCATTGACTTGAGTGGCCTCCGTTGGCTAGACAATTTTGTCCGCAACAACAAGAGAACAGCATGCTAATTACACTAAATGCTTGTTTACACATCTTCATCAATTTTACTGCTTTCGCCAAGTCAGCAAAGTATAATTTATTAAAGTTGATCTCTCCCTCTCTCTCTCTTTCCCTCTCAAAATTCTCAAGTGTCAAAGGACTTGGAATACGGGTCCCACAGTTTAAAAATCAAGCTTGCGTAGAAAAAAGAAAGAGTTGGTCGCAGGAGAGGTAATTTACGCCTAGGTAATTTTTCACAACCAAATTGTTCTTTTGATGAAATTTTTGTTCACATTAGCGTAATTTATAACGAAATGGACATATCAACTTATATTGTAACTAAAAAGCAGGTTTCGTAATAACGTTCAAAAATATACATACATATTTAAGTAACATTATTCAGTGTATGATATGCACTTCATAACCGACCGCCGAGGGTCATATAAAGTCTATTTAAAGTCCGCAGTTTCCATCTTTATCCATTTGCTTTTTCTTTTATTCTCCCTTGCCTAATGCTAGTCAATTTGTGCAAGACCATTTCTTTTCCTCAAGATTTTTCTTGCCGCTCTCAATCCTTCCCTCTCTTTTCAAAGATATGCTTTCACCATTGTAAAGTTTAACTATGTGTCGTAACATTAGTCACATTTGTACAATTTCTTTTCTGATATGCAAGAGGCACTTGTTACATAAAAATCCCGCAGTGATTCAAAATACGCTCGCGTTACACGTCGCCAATGTAGACAGTAGTAGTAGTAGAAAAGAGTTAGTCATTTTCCAAAAGGTTCCTCCGTATTATTGTTATGGCCCGCTTTCATATATATGTAGTCCTTTAGTGCTTTCGAGACATTATTGTTACGGTTATGAAAAAAAAAGGTTGGTGGCTGCATGAGAGGCACGCTTCCCTAAACCTTTATTATATTCAAACTCTTACATATAAACTGCCAAGCCAATTTGATCACGATTGACAAAATTTGGATAGTCCTTTTACTTACTACTTTAGGGTTATCTTATAATAGTTTATAGTAAAAGCGCCATATGTTAACAAACTGTATGTTAATTGAATTTGTAGGAGACAATTGGGCACAAAGTTTACCTCAAGGGACATATTTACTTTGTTCCCAGCCAATTTTGCCTATAGAATAATAAAATGCAAGCTGTATAGTCATTGAATGAGAATACTAAACAGGAAAAGCTGGTGGTAACCATTTGTGATACTAATGATGAATAAAGTTGTTGTTTTTGTGATCCGACGAGATTTTTTTGGAAATCCTCTTGTGGTAAAAGTGGAACGAGTATCGTATATCATATGGATGACTTGATCAAGACTTTATTAGGACGAAGCGGTTCTGTCAAAGACAGGATTCCCATTTTTGATGACCATTTGGACAAGATGGTCGTGTTCGCCGAGCTGATAAATGATATGCTCCCATCTGCAAAAACGCATAAAAGTCAAACACAGAGGGAAAGTAAGATCACGCAAACTTGGAAATGATGAGGTTGGACGACAGATGAGAAAAGTTGCCGAAGTTGAGCGTCACGCAATAAAGGAAGGATACGTATGGAAACTTGTGGCATTTTTGTGTCGTCGGCTCATTTTGGTAATTATATAGACTTTGTTCTCATATGTAGTAAAACGGGATGGTTCAGAGGCAAAAAGGGGGGAGGAGGTGGACTGCAGACAGGCATGATTGACACAACCTACTGGACGCTGCCGCCGCTGCTGCTGTGAGTTGATGGACTTTGTGGTGGAGAAAAAGTGTAATGTTTTTTTTTCGGTGACGGCGGAAAGAAGCTACCTTTGAGTGATGGTTGTATATCCTATTTTTCAAGAGGACGGAGAAAGTCTACAGAGGATACAACTATAGAATCTACCGACTGTTTGTGCATGACTGCGTATATAAAAAGACACTTGGGGTTTGGAACAAGGTACATGTGTTTGGCATGGTGGGACTACTTACGTGGGAGCGTCAATCAGAAGAAGATCAGCCTTCTTGCCTACTTCAACCGACCCGTATTTTTCCGACAAACCAAGGGCGAAGGCAGCGTTAATGGTGCTGGCCACAAGAGCTTCTTCGAGACTCATACGACAAATGATGCAGGCAAGGTGCATCACGATGGG